>JANIVI010000171.1:0-13530 GCA_030555755.1 Wickerhamiella kazuoi | reverse complement strand
TGTACTTTCAAATAATATATAAAAACTTAATAATTCAAATGTTATAAAATTTAATAATAATAATATCCCTACCTCAGCGACGAGCTCAACGGGATCCTCGGCGCCGAGCCGGCC
Source organism: Wickerhamiella kazuoi (assembly GCA_030555755.1). Classification (NCBI taxonomy): domain Eukaryota; kingdom Fungi; phylum Ascomycota; class Dipodascomycetes; order Dipodascales; family Trichomonascaceae; genus Wickerhamiella; species Wickerhamiella kazuoi. The sequence continues at coordinate 13,416 of JANIVI010000171.1, read as the reverse complement.
GCCGCCACCGCGCCCAAAGAGAGCTTTGGCTTCTTGCGCGGGCTCGTCGGCGGCAAGACGATCACCGACAAGGACCTCGACAAGGCGCTGGGCGCGATGCGCGACCACCTCGTGGGCAAGAACGTCGCGCCGGACGCGGCCGAGTTTCTCGTCGGCGAGGTGCGCCGCGACCTTGTCGGCGCCAAGACGGAGAGCTGGACGTCTGTGTCGGCGACGGTGCGCGCGAGCACCGTCAAGGCCCTGCGCGCGATCCTGACCCCGAAAACGAGCGTCGAGATCCTGCTCGAGGTCCAGCAGCGGCGCAAACTGCGCAACGCGCGGCCCTACGCGATCTCGGTCGTCGGCGTGAACGGCGTCGGCAAGTCTACCAACCTCGGCAAGATCGGCTTCTGGCTGCTCCAGAACGACCTGCGCGTGCTCGTCGCCGCCTGCGACACCTTCCGCAGCGGCGCCGTTGAGCAGCTGAAAGTGCACGTCGACCGGCTCGCGCAGCTGACCGCGCGCCAGGGCGCCGGCCACGTCGAGCTGTTCGCCCAGGGCTACGGCAAGGACGCCGCCGTCGTCGCGCAGAAGGCCGTCGAGCACGCGCAGCGGCACGGCTTTGACGTGGTCCTGATGGACACGGCCGGGCGCCGCCACAACGACGAGCGGCTCATGTCGTCGCTCGAGAAGTTCGGCCAGCTCGCGCAGCCTGACAAAATCATCATGGTCGGCGAGGCGCTCGTCGGCACCGACTCGGTGCAGCAGGCGCGCAACTTTGACGCCGCGCTCGGACCGCGCCGCCACCTCGACTTCTTCCTCGTGTCCAAGGTCGACACCGTCGGCGACATGCTCGGCACGCTCGTCAACATGACCTACAGCACCGGCGTGCCCGTCCTGTTTGTCGGCGTTGGCCAGAACTACACCGACCTGCGCACGCTGTCGGTCGAGTGGGCCGTCAATAAGCTTCTCGCCTAGGCCGCTTGATCCGCGATGCCGCTTGTAACTCTATCTCGCAACCTTGCTGCCACCTTTCGCTGCGGCGGCAGCCCTTCTTTAACGTTAACGTACATAGGAAACCACTAAACGGCGGATGGCACGGCGCGCCCGTAGCACCACGGGGACGGCTGGGGCCACGGCCGTGGGGCTACGGTACCCGGCCACGGACGCTGCTTTAGGTTGTCAATTTCTACTATTGCGAAGGTAAAATACTACTGGATGGCGGACAGCGCGCCTAAGGTAACAAAACGGCAGCGCGGGCCGGCCGAGCCCGGGCGGCCCGGCGTGTGCGGGCCAGGGGTGCAGGTGGTGCTGGCGGGGCGTGCGCGGCGAGCGCCGCTTAGTTGAGCACGTTGTAGGCAAAGCTGCCGATGATGTTGCCGCGCGGGTAGTACTCGCATACGAGGAAGTTGCCCGAGCCGCCGCAGTCCTGCTGGTAGCAGCCGACGGTGTCCGAGTCCTTCCAGACCATCTGGGTGAAGTGGCCGGTGTCCTCGGTGAAGTCGGCGGCAGCGTAGTTGTACTGCGTGTTCTCGTTGTACCACGCGTCGAGCGCGCCGTCGGTGGTCGGGTAGCCGAGCGCGATGTTCTCGCCGTAGGGGCCGCCCGAGTGCTTGAAGACGCAGTTGTCGCCGGCCAGGTACTGCTGGGCAAAGTCGGCGATGGTCTGGTTCCAGGTGACGGGGCCGACGTTGTGCTGCGCGCGGACCTTGTTGTGGTAGTCGACGATGTCCTTGGCAAAGTCGGACAGGCCCGAGTCGTCGCTCGACGGGGCGGGCGACGACGCGGCCGACGACGCGTTGTCCTGCGACGCGTTGTTGTCGTCCGACGACGCGGCGGGCGAGGGCGCGGCCTGGGGCGCGGGCGCCTGCGGCGACGACGTGATCTTGGGGGCGGGCTGCGCGTCGGCGGTCGCCGTCTTGACGAACGTGATCACGTTGGCGGGCGCCTGCTCGTGGCCGTGCTCCTGGTTGGCGACGGCGGCGGCGGCCGACGTGGCCTGGGGCGCGACCTTGGGGGCGGGCTGGCCGATGGTGTTGCCCGAGCCGTCCACGGTCACGTAGGCGGTCGCGACCTCAGTCACGTAGACGTCAACGGCCTGGGCGCCGGCAAGAAGCGCGAGAATCGCGCCAGTAGAGTACTTCATTGCGATGAGAGGGTGAGGTTTGGAATAAAGGGGGCTTGTGGTTTTGAAAGGGGGTGGAGGTTGTCAAAAGGACCGGAGGGTGCCGACAAAAAGGAAAGAAAGACGGAGTTGGAAAAGGAAAGACTGTCGAGGGCCGAGATCCTAGCGAGATTCGGTCGACAGCACCAACGTTTTTATGTCCGTGATCTCGTCTGAAACAGGCCCGCTGATATTTATCCCTGGCATGCGGGCTCATGCACGTTCGAGGGGTGCGCGACGCATCGGGCAAGGTCATGCAGGCCTGCCAATATGAGGCGCCGACTCCGCAGCAGGCGCTGCTGGGCCCGCCCGCGGCCCCCGGGCGGGGGAAACCGTGCGCGAATTGCCCAAAACCCCAGTGCGCGCCGTGCACACCCGCATATGGCGCCTAAATATTGCCAACCCGCCAGATTTGCCTGGCGCCGCCGCCATCGACTGGCTTCATTCCTCTCCGGTTCCGGAATCCCATCAACAAAAACCCACGCATGCTGCACTGACTCAGATTGCCCTGTGCAGAACAAGGTAGGATATCGCGTCGGCCCTCGCTTGGGCGAGGTGTAACCCCAGCCCTGGGCGCAGCTCGAGCGCCTGCTGCGCGCTGCCCGCGGGCCGCCGCGCGGCCGTTCCCAGCGTTGGACGCTGGGTCAGGAATGCGACCCGACGCGCTTGAAACGCCAAACGTGGGGGGCCGCTGCAGAGGCCGCGACAAGGAAACACGCACAGGGCAAAGGAGACAAATGTTACAGGTTGCTGTGGGCCCGCCACGCTCGGATCCAATGCATCCCGGTAATTGCGCAGGAACCTCCGCGAACCGCAAATCGCCCGCTCTATGCCCCCCACCGCGCAGCATCCCACCCGTCGCCGGGCCTATCTTCTAGCCGGCAGCAGGCCTGGGCTGCGGTCGCAGGCCCTCGCCTGCCCACCCCCCTCCCCCCACCCACCTTGGGAGCTGCCAGCCCTGGGTTGTGCCACTCGTATGCGCGCGAAAATTTGCCCTAGCAGCTGCTGACTGCGCAGGCCCCCAGGCGATCGCCGCCGCTGGCTTTGCACACCCCCGCCCGCTGCCTGAGGGCGGTGCGTCTCAGTCTCGGCAGCGCAGACCACACTCGAAACTCAGGGGCCGCGGTATGGACTCACACGCGAAACGGCCGGTTGGCACGAAGCCTGCACGGTTTTATTGAATTCCCTGCGCATGCTCGATAGAACGAAAAAAGCTAATTAATGGCTGCAGGACCGCTGCCCGCCAGCGCGCGATGCCGGCGCCCGCGCTGCCTCGCCAGTAGCCTGCAGCAGCAGCCACCCAAAGAGGGCCCGGGTGCTGCGGGCGGCTGAGGGCGCGCTTAGGCGCCGGCCAGTAAGAGATGAGGAAAAAATTTCAGCGATGCAGCGCTCAGTACTTTTGCATACATCTACAGAGCATAGTTATCGTATCTCCAGCTCTCTCGCCTGGGCGCGCGCCGCTGGCGGCCGGTTTGTCTCACTTTTTCAGGCCACGCCGCACAGACGCCGCCCCCGCCCTGGGAGAGCGGTCTGGCCGGGTGGTGCTGCTGTACTCCCAATGCCTCGAGATGCCCTTCGGTGGCCGATCCGCCTTGGGTTCGGGACAATTAGTTGCCCCGGCGACCGCGCAGCCAAAGGCTGCCCGGTGGTGGAGGGCGCTTAGCTGAGCGGCGGCGGGCAGCGGGCAGGACTAGCGGGGCAGAGCGGCTGAGAACAATTAATCGTACAGCGGCCAGGGTCCTCCGGTGCAGCCGCAGAGTGCGCCATCATCGTTAATTGCGGTGCCAAGTACGTCATGGGCGCAGCGCCGGCGCTACGCTCGCTTTCTGGCACAGCGGTGTTTGGCTGCAGTCACGCCGGCCACTGTCTCAGAGCCCCCTTTCTCTTGGACTACAGCCGCGTGTTGACATTGGCGGCGCACGCAGGGGCGCAAATTCCAGCAGCTGAGACAATTTTCGCGCGAGCAACGGTTTCGCGGCAACGCTGCAGCAGCAAGCAGCGGTGAGACCACCATGTATCCACGATAAGCGGGCAGCGTCCCCCCGCATAGCCCTCGTTACCCCGCAAAACTTCCGAAGCCACAATCTGCATGGGTCGTCACCGCCGGTGCCTGGGAGCCCTTGCCCTCGAGAGTGGGTGGCCGTGCATGGCGCCAAGAAGCGAGAGGCAAAACGTGAGTCGCCGGGCAACAGGCGCAAGCTGGGGCATTGCCTGGCGACGACATTAAAATTGGATATTCGGCAGAGCAACGTGGCCACATTTGGCTGACCGACTGTCGTTGATCGCTTTTTGGTGGCGACGGTGATCTGCGTCGAGCGGTTGCCGGGGCTGTGTTTACCAACAACAACTGGGGCAACAACCTTGGGCCGACCGTTTGGCAAGCCCAAACCCGCATTCGCCGGATACGCCGGCAACACGGTTGGCCCCTGGGGCCAGCTACCGATGGGGACGGGCAGTCAACCGCGAAAACCTTCTGCTGGCCCACCGGGCCCAGCTCAATTGTGGCCACAGCGCTTCTAGATTGATACCTTGGACCTTGCACTATGTCGTGCGACGCTGCGCCGTACCATTTGACATTTTTCGCTTTGGCGATCGGAAAGGCGATGATAGGTCGTCGATAAAATCAGTAACTATGCTCTATGGCGGAATTAGCAGCAGCCGCTGGAGTTCGTAGACACATTGCTGCTCTTGAGGTTGAGCGCAGCCTTGTCGTCGCCGTCACCGGCGCTGTTGCGCATGCTCTCCTTAATCTGGCGCGCCATGGCCAGGAACGCCTGCTCGACGTTGGTCGAGTCGAGCGCCGACGTCTCGAGGAACGGAATGTTCATGCTCTCGGCGAACTCCTTCACCGTGTTGGTGTCAACCACCTTCTCGCCTGTCCGGTCGCTCTTGTTACCCACCAGCAGCCGCGACACACCCTCGGTAGCGTAGCGGTCGATCTCCTGGAACCACTGCTTCACGTTGTTGAACGAGTCCTGCGCGGTCACGTCGTAGACCACGATGATGCCGTGCGCGCCGCGGTAGTACGACGATGTGATGGTCCGGAAGCGCTCCTGGCCGGCGGTGTCCCAGATCTGCAGCTTGACGGTCTTGCCGTCCAGATCCACAGTGCGGATCTTAAAGTCAACACCAATCGTGGGGTTGTGCGACTCGGAGTACGAGTTGTCGGCAAAGCGCACCAGGAGGCACGACTTGCCAACGCCCGAGTCTCCAATCAGCAGGAGCTTGAACAGGTAGTCGTATCTGCGTTAGTTTCTGAATTGATAAGGGTCTCAAGGCATCCGCGCAGCGGAGGCAGGGCTGCAAAACGGAGGGAACCAGATTTGAGGGCATGGCACCTGGTCAGAAGGCGCGTGCGTGCCGTAACTCGGAATGGCTAATTGTGGCTTGCGTACTTATGACCCTAGCACACGGCCACACACGCGATTCACTACAGCTGCAAAGCTTAACACCTCACAGCAGCGAGAGCATGCGCAACACGCGCCGAACCTTCGTTACCCCCTTGCACGGCCTCACTGTTCGCGTTGCCACTGCTCTTGTTTGGGCGGCCTGGTGCCCTCTGTGGCCCTTGATGGACAAAACGCGCGGCAGGTTTGCGCTCTCAATGTATACTCTGCGTTAGCTTCCAATTCAAAGCCAAATACGAGGGGGGCGCGCCGTCAGACGCCGCCGTTGCCGGTACTTACTACTCAGAGTTCATGGATGATGGATGGAGCCACCGACTGTGATGACTTAGCTACTTGGGGCTGGGCGACGGTGCGGTCCGGGGGCAGGCCAGCACAGCAGCCGGGTAAGCCAGCGTGGCTGGGAGGAGCGCCAGGCTGCAAGACCTGCGCCAAGACGTTAGGGCGACCAAGAGAAGGCGGCGGCAGAGACAACGGCGCCAAGGCCAGGCGCTTGAAATCCGGCTCTAAGGTATCCTAGACATCGGGGGTTCGCTTTGCGGTGCTCGTAACGTTCAACGAAAATTAATATAGTACGGTCGTTATAGAATCATAAAAAAGTGCTGCGCGCACGCAGGCGCGCGGGAATTAGCGGGTTTAGACCCGGGCGCTCTGCCAGAACTTGAGCTTGCCGATGCCGAAGGGCTTGCTGGCCACAACGTGCGTGGGCTTCTCGACGATCTCGCCGGGAACCTCGTTCTCGACCAGGTTCTGGCGCTCGCTGAGCTTGGGGTTGCGCAGCAGCAGCGCGAAGACAATGAGCGGGACGACGAGGCAGATACCGGTGATGCACAGCAGGCGCTGAACATGCTGGTAGGCGCCGATGATGGCAGTGCGCTCGGGCGAGCCGATGGGGAACTGGATGGCCGTCACGAGCGGGTTGCCGTAGATGGCGGCGGGCAGCGTCGCGTTGCCGGTGAAGGCGAGGCGCTCACCGAGCTGCTTGGGCAGGACCTGCGTCCAGATGGCGCCCGAGACCGAGCTGCCGAGGGCCGAGCCGATGTTGTACGTGGCGAGGTACAGACCGGTGACGATGGCGAGGTGCTCGTGCGCGACACCAGCCTGGATGGACGCCTGCGTGGTGTAGGGGAACAGACCGCCGGCGAAACCGAGCAGAATCTGGGCGCCGATGGCGCCGGACTTGGACGCGTGGCTGCCAGTGGGGTCGCCGCGGTAGTGGATCAGCATGCCAAAGGCGGCCATGAACGCGAACGTGCCGAAGACAATGAAGTACTTGAGGCGGCGCACGTAGAAAACAATCAAACCCACGATGGTGCCGGTGATGACGGAAACGAAACTGTACAGCTGCGTCGCGCGGTTGGCACCCGAGATCGAGAAGTCGAAGGCCACGACCATGACGGTGTACAGGTAGTCGCCCTGCAGGTACCACGAGAAGTTGAGGAACATGGCGATGAACAGCGCGGCCCACACGCCACGGTCCTTGAGCAGGCGGAAGGGCACCAGGGGGTGCGGCGCCCACAGCTCCCAGAACACAAAGATGGGGATGCAGACAAAGCCGACGACGATGGGGGCAATGATGTAGCCCTGCTTCCACTTCTCAGCGAAGCCACCGGCGATGGTCAGAGGGGCCAGAATCAGAGCAAAGACGGCGATCAGCAGGATGATGCCGACCACGTCGAGCTGCCAGAACAGGTCCTTGGACAGGCCAATAAAGCCGCGGTGCTGGAAGGGGGTCTTGAAGTTGACGAGCAGGCCCTGCTTCTTGGCGCGGCGCGCAATGATGATCAGCTGGATCATGAGCGGCAGCGCGGCAACGGGGTAGATAATGGCCCACATGCCGATACCCCAGCGCCAGCGGTACGACTTCTCCGCCATCTTGCCGATCATCGACTCGGCGATCGGGCCGGTGGCCCACGTGTTGATGATGAACGGCAGCGCGGGGATGTACGAGAAGAACAGACGCGAGCGGGTCGACGTCACGTCACCAATGATAACCTCGATCAGGAAGATGACCAGCGTGTAGCCAACCTGGTACAGGACAGCGCCGGCGGAGAACGCGGCAACCGAGTTCGAGGCGGCCTCGATGATGGTGCCGACAGTGTAGAACACAATCGAGATGGCGACCAGCTCGGCACGGCCAAACACATCGGCGATTTTAGCGGCAGTGGGCTGGGCAGCGGCGGCGATGACAGAGCGCAGGACGTTGATCGTCGAGAGCAGCGAGTGCGCGCCGTCGGACGTGAAGTTGCCCGTCGCGTAGGGCTGGTAGGTGTAGCGCAGGGTGCCGTCGAGGCCGTAGGCGTAGGCGACGAGGAACGCACCGATGAAGAGGATGATGCGGTCCCAGGTCGTGATCACGGCCGAGATGGCCTCGACGCGGGCGACACCGGGCGACACGTCGCCGGTGAGCTCCGACTCGCGGGCCAGCAGGTCCGGGACGGCCCGCTCGTCAACGCGCAGGTTGGGGTCGTCGTGTTTGTCACCAACCACCGTCGACTGTGGCGTGGGCAGCGACGGCGTGGGCTCGACCGTGCCGGCAGGCACGGCGCCCTCGTGAGCCGGGGCGGCGTGGGCAGAGGCGTCGTAGGCAGACATTGCGATCAGGCTGCGCTTGGACGTGCGGAACAGCGGCGGATCCGCGCGATCAAATACTTTTTCGGCCGGGCGGTCAGACGCACGCTCGTGCAGGAGATGCTGATGTCACCCGAGCCAGATGCATGGCTGCTGTGCATCGGGGCAGGGGCCACGGGAGGCGGGCGTGGGGGAATCACAGGGGTCGAGGGCCCCGTGATGCGCCGAAACTGGCTCTGTGAGGCGGCCCCGAGCCTTCTGAGTGCCCTGTCACTTTCACCTTGCGAATCAGTAGAGCAGTCGCCTTGTTGTCTCTGCCTGCCTTGGCAAGGCCTACCCTGCGGCCTTCCCTGCGCGCTGCCTGCGCCCTGATGCGTTGAGGCAAAAATTTCCTCACCCATGCAGCGCCTTCGTCCAGCCGGCGACCGGCCAGATGAGATGGCCGCAGACTAATTAGGCAGGCGGCGTGTGATGCTGAAAATTGAACTCAGCTCTTGGCCTACAGGAAAAATACCGCATGCCGGCTTGCGGCCTGTCAATGGCCCCCATTGCGGAGTTCTGGCCCTCATGCACGCCGCCGAGATGGTTTTGATTTTGCCTGACCGGGGTGCAGGGTACGGCCGTTACATAACCTATCTGCAAGATCGTGGCTCGTCGACCTGCGGCTTCTGCAGGATCAGCCGCACCGAGACCGCGCTATATACCGCAAAACCCCATGCAGTATCTCCGACAATCTTCGCGGCGCAGCACAATTGACCTGCAGAAACCTAGAGTAGCCCTGGTGGGCGCTGTCCCGGCTTTTGGAGTCGCTCGGCGGCCATCCTGGGTGACTCCAGCAAGCCGAGGTCTGCCAAGACGTTGTGACTCCTTTGCAAACGCCTGCGTCCAAGCCACAACCGATCTCGGGCCATCCCGCTGCTTCCAAACCCTAGCCCCAGAACGCTGCCCTGCCAGTATGCAAGAGCAGGGGTCATGTGCGAGTCACACGGACCGACACGAGGTGCCAATTCGGTGCAAAGGGCAGGGGGTGGCGGGATTAACCGGAGGACGGCGCAGCCAGCAGAGGCTGCGCCCCTAAATTAATCTCAGCGCCGCAGGCGATCCCGGGGCCGAGATCTAACGCCCTCACAGCCGCCCGCGGGCGTTCGCGCGGCTGCAGCCGCCATCGTTCGCGTGCAGGGTGCGCAAATATCGGCTGCCTTACGTCGATTTCAAATGCCGCGGTCGGCCTGCCGGCCAGGGTCGACCCGCGACGCAGCCGCATGCCCAATGCCATTTCGGAGTTTTCTGGCAGTTGCCGAGCTAGCAAGGTAGTTAGACCGTGGTTCTGCACGCCGCACACGGCGTGGCGCTCCCGTGGCGGGTTTGCCACCGGGTCTCGGGCGGCCCACGGGGGTAGCTCGTCTATGCCGCGCAGAGACGATCACTGCAAAGACCTCGCGTGGCAGCCAAGGCCGGCGGCCAAGGCCAACTTGCCGCCGAGCCGGGGCATGCAGTCCTGCGCACAGACTGTCCTCGGCCCAGCACCAGGCGCAAGCGCAGCCGATGCGATTAGAACTCCTTGCGCCAATTGCAGGCGCCCTCTGACCTGCAGCGCTGCAAGCGGTGCAGGCAAAAAAAATCTGGCGGCCTCGCCCGGCCGCGTTTTGGGACAAGCCACAGATCGCTCATGCAGGCGCGGTTTCCCTGGCAGCGGGACCACGCGCTCGGGCAGCCGACAAAAAAGTTTTAGAAACAGTGGCACTGGCCATACCAGTTACTTCGCGAAACCAAATAGCAACGGTTGGGGGCAGACGTCGTCATGCGCGTTTACTACAGATAAAAACTCTGCAGAGCTTCGTAGAAAGACTACTCGGCAGACTCGGGTGACCAGCCCGCAACCAAGCGCCTGCAGGCTCACAGTTCAGGTTTTAGCGAGGCAGTGTCTCATGGCGTTGCTGCACCCTGATCTCCGCCCCGGCTGCCTACCTGGCCCCCAGATCTTTTCTCTCGCCTCCCTCCCAAATATTTTTTTTCCTGCCAAGCACCGAGTATGCGCCTGCATATGCAGCCAGGCTTTTTGTCACAGGAGCCTGTGAACTTTTGATCGAAGCTGCATGGGCTAGATATTAATAGATTAGGCCGAAAGACGTTCACCGCAAAAGTCTGCAGACCTCAAAAGAATTGCATGGCTATAGACTCGTGGTTCTTATGCGACATGACTCAATTATTGGCCAGTGAGTGCCAAATACTGCGACGCGCTCGCTGCTTTGGGAGTCGAGGGCCGAGTTTATAATCACGCAAGTGCGACCTCCCCCCCTCCCTGGAGCCGGTAGGGATAAGGGGCTGAGGGCGCTTGATTTGCTCACAAGGCAACGTCTTGGGCCGCGTACTTGGAGTTAGCCATAACGCCTGGTTTTCTTATCGTTTTGAGGGCCACGGGTCGGCGCAAGCCTCACCGAGTCAGCCCGGTGTTTTGCGAGGTGATCGTCGCGCGCTTGACTAATGGCACCGGGCTGGCTGGCCAGCGTGGCTGAGGGATCGCCGGTCATGTGCCGGCCGCCGGGCAGGGGCCCGCTAGCGGAGATAAGGCGCTGGCCGGGCGGCTGCCGCGCGAGCTTCCGGATCAGCTTGGGCTCGACGCCACGGGAGCCGTCTATCTGCGGCTTGCCGCAACACCCGCACACGCGGTGGCTGTTCGAGGCCCGGTTCCTGGCACGGCGCGGCACCATGCATGCAGGGTTACCCACATGTAAGCGGGGGCTCGCGCGGCGCCGGGCCCCGTTGGCGGGCTACATAAACGCCGCGGCGGGGCCCCGCGGCCCACCCACTAAACTCGAAATGGCACCTTCCAGCTCGGCCGACGCCAGACGGGCGCCCGCGGCGGGCGCCGACGCGCCCAAAAGCTCGAAGCTGCGCAGCTTTCTGCGCCGCACCTTTGGCCCCGACCAGACCGACACGGACCGGCTGCGCGACGTCCAGACGGGCACCGGCCAGGTGCTGAGCCCGCAGCAGTCGGCGAGCTCGTTCCACAAGATGTGAGCTCGCAGCGCTGCGGCCGCCTATTTTTATAGTATGTATTAATTTGCCAGACGGACCCGAGCACGCTGCCCGCGCGCGCCTCCGCGCGCCCTCGGCGCCCTTATCAGACGCGGCGCTGCTTATCAGCAGAGCTGGGAGGGTGCCGTGCGGCGCGGGCGCGCAGGCCTGCAGGCGCGCTCACGAGACTGGCAGGGCCGCTTAGGGGGGCCCGAGGGGGCCTCTCAAAAAGGTGTGCGGGGATCGAGGGTGCCGCAGAAAATGGGAAAATCGTAGCTACGTGAGTAAATGCTTGTCTATGCAATGGGCGTCGATCAGCGCGCCGGGCTGGACCGGAAGCGGCCCTGCCAGAGCCCGGCGGGCCCGGCGGGCCCGGTCTCGTTCGAGGGTTGCGCGGAGCGAATCCAAGAATAACTAAATGGAAAGATGGAAGGGCGGAGGCCGGCCGCGTGGGAGGCGCGCGGCCTGGGCGCGGCCGGGCCAGGGCCGTTGAGGGCCGGCGTGGCTACGGGCCGCTGCGTGGCGCGGGTTACTGCTGCACGATCGGCAGGGGCGTGCCGGCGGCGGCGGCGTGGCCGGCGAGGACGCCGCCCGGCGCGCGCACGGCGTCGAGCATGGCGAGGCTGCTGGAGACGAGGCCGCCCATGTCGGACATGGTGGCCGGGACGACGAGGGTGTTGCTCTTCTCGGCGAGGCGCTCGAACGCGGCGATGTAGCGCTCGGCGACGACGACGTTGGCGGCCTCGCGGCCGGCCGGGGAGGCGCCGATGGCGGCGGCGAGCGCGTGGATGCGCTCGGCGGTGGCCTCGGCCTCGCGGATGATCTGGACCTTGCGGCCGTCGGCCTCGGCGATGACCTGGTCGCGGTTGGCGAGCGCGAGCGCGCGCACGCGCGCGGCGTCGGCCTCGGCGCTCAGCAGCACCGACGTCTTCTTGCCCTCGGCCTCCTTGGTCCACCGCGAGGACGTGGCCTCGGCGGTGAGGATGGTCGAGCTCTTCTCGCCCTCGGCGTGGTTGACGGCGGCCTGGCGGCGGCCCTCGGACTCGAGGATGCGCGCGCGCTTGCTGCGCTCGGCCGAGACCTGCTGGTTCATCGCGTCGAGCACGTTGGCCGGCGGCACGACGTTGCGGATCTCGTAGCGCAGGCACGTGATGCCCCAGTCGAGCGCGGCCTCGTTGACCGCCGTCGTGATGTGCTGGTTCAGCACCTGGCGCTCCTTGAGCACGTTGTCGAGCGTCAGCTGGCCGATCTCGGAGCGCATCGTCGTCTGCGCGAGCTGCGAGATCGCGTAGCCCACGGCCGTCACGCCGTAGCTCGCCTTGTAGGGGTCGATCACCCGGATGTAGAGGATGCCGTCGATCTCGAGCGTGACGTTGTCGGCGGTGATCGCCGTCTGCGTCGGGATCTCGAGCGCCTCTTCCTTGAGCGACTGCACGTAGCTGATGCTGTCGAGGAAGGGCAGCATCAGCGTGGGCCCGGGCTCGGCAATGCGATGGTACTTGCCCATGCGCTCGATGACCCAGGCCTCCTGCTGCGGAACAAAGCGGACGACGGTGTTGGTCTTGGTCTTGTTGCGGAACTTGACTGCCATACGGTGGTGGGGAGGATGTAGTTGCTGGGGAGGGGGGTTGAGTTGCAGTTGCTTGCGGGTGGCTTGCAGCTGCTTGCTTGCGGTTTGCTTGGTGAAGAAGCCGGCCTGATGGCGCGCCTTTATAGTTGTCGCGGCCGCGGCGCGCGCCGGCGCTGTACTGCGCGCGGCCTGCAGGCCGGCTGCGTGATCTGCGGGGGCTGGGGGACTGCAGCGAGGCACAGGCCCCGCGCCCGCAGGCCCATGCAGGTCCAGGGCGCGGTCGCGGCCGCTCTGCGAGCCAGCGCGCCGGAATTTGCGGGCCGTGTTTGAACTCAGAAAAGAGGCCGCGGTGTGCGCAATTGCCCTGGCGCTGTTTTGCACTGCGCCGGCGCACGGCCGGGGCAGCATCGCCCCTCGCGTGGCTCCGCACTCCCCCCAGCTGTGGCGCAGGTTAGGGTCGCCGGCGTCTCCTCCCAGCCGCTGCGCGCATATGCCCGTCGGCAGAGGCGCGCACTGCCTGTGCACGTGGCAGCAGCACCGCGTTGCCGAGAGGCCCGCTGGGATCAGGGATCAGGGATTCAGGGATCAGGCAGGCCGGGCTGCGCTGCGGCTCTCAGCCTGGCACCCTTGGGCGACGCTTTGGGTCTGGCAAAAAAAAAACAAAGACGCAGAATAAACGTAGCGCAGCTGCCGCGAGTGATGCCCATGAC
>JANIVI010000170.1:0-13602 GCA_030555755.1 Wickerhamiella kazuoi | reverse complement strand
GGCTCGGCGCGCGCAGCGGTGCCCACGCCGGCGGCGCTCGCCGACGCGTGCGTGCGCGCGCTGCCCGTCGTCGACGGCGGCATCGGCTTCTTCGCCGCGTGCTTTGAGCGGCTCCCTGAGCGACTGCCCGAGCAGGCATGAGAAAACGAATAAATTATACATACGCATTACACGAGCGCGCCGGCGCAATAAATAAGAACCCCCGTAAAAAATGGCCCTTCAGAACTCGCTCAGGCTGGGGCCGCGGTCTCGGCAGGGGAGGCGGCACCGACCGGCGTTTTTTCGGCCTTGATCTCGGCCTCGGGCGGCTCGGTGGCGGCCCGTGGCCGCGCACGCTTTTTCTCCGGGGTGCCGGCACCAGCCGCCGCCGTGCGCTTGCGCCGCGCGCGCGCCTTGCCCGCCTTGTCGGCCGCCTTGGCCGCACGCTCGGCCTCGGCCGCCGCCTCGTCGGCCTTGACCTGTTCGGCCGTCCGCGGCAGCCGGAACTCCATGAACCACACGCTGTCGTAGCGCACGTTCTTCCGGCACACGCTGCAGTTTCCAGCAACCTTGGTTGTGTGGCCCGTGCTGCGCAGGGCCTCGAATATGCAGTCTTGGCAGTACATGTGTCCGCATGATGGCACGCAGAACACTTCGGGCGCTTCCATGCAAATGGGGCAGCGATAGTCGGCAAGATTCGTATCGTGGAGCGAAGCGGGGTCTGCGTCGTCTGTAATATCGATGATCTCGATGCCGTTCAGCGCCGGCGAAGATTCTCGCGGGCCACGCGCGTCCGCGGACGACTCTAAAGCGGGGAGGTCTTCGTCGTCAAGCAAAACAATGGGTGTAGGCGTTTGTGGCGCCCCCGGCGCCTCGGGAGTGGCCACAGGCCGCTCCGGCGGCCGCTCTTCGGCCGAGAATCTGATCTTCACCATCGCTCAGTGGCGATAGTCAAAAGTCCAAGGTGCTCGGCAACCTCCCAGTGTATTTTGGGTGCGCCTGCGCGCGGGTTCGTAATCGTAATCTACCTGCAGGCAGGCCTGGTCTGGCGCCGGGAGCTATCCCCAGACCCTGAGAGCTCCCGCCCGCAGGGCAGGGAATTGGGCCAGGGGTCTGCTGCGCGCGCGCCGGCTACGCATCTCGTGGTACGGCTGCGGGTCACTGCAGCTGGCGAGTGCGCGCGAAAGCGCGCGCTTTATCGGAAGTCCCGACGGGCGCACACACCGTACTATTCCGCTAATTCAATGGCAGAGCAGCCTTCCGGCCTCGACGCTGTAAAGCTCAAGATCGTCTGCGAGGATCACAATGTCGTCAAGCTAGGCACCGTCGGGCCCTATAGCAGTGATCCGAGCGTCGTCCTGCAGGTGCGGGCGCGCTTCCTGCCAAATCCACTTTTCACAGACGAGGAGCGGTTGGAGAAGCTGGAGCTTGCCCTGAGCTTCAACTTTGATGAGCGTGCATTCACGGCCGACGGAGGAGACCTGTCTGAGCAGGACGGGCAGGTGCACATCATTTATGAGCTGCTCGAGCCTGGCTGGCCGCGTTTGGACCTGCCTTACGTGACTGACGAGCGGTTGTACCCTACGTTCTTCGTGGGCGAGCTTGCGGATACTATCCTGGAGGCGTCTAGTGAGTATGAGCGCCAGCAGGACTCCGCGCGGGCCACCCGTCTGATCGCCAAGACCGGCGTTCTCATGCGCTACGCCAAGCGCGTTCACCCGCCGGTCGCTGACCTCCCCGACTGGGCCGGTCTAGCGTCGGCTGTTGAGGACTACGCGCGGTCGGGCGCCGACCTTGCCGCTGTGGGTAGCCGGTTCATTTCGAGCGGCAGCCGCATCGACAGGCCACTGCGCACGCTGCAGTCTGAGATCCCAAGGCCGCCCGAGCTGGCCACATATCGGGCGACCATGAATAACCGCACTCGCCGTCGCCTGCGCTATGACGGCCGCCAGCCTTCGTCTTAGCAGGGCCAATGCTGCACCGGCACCCAGCGCTGCACCAACCTCCACGTCACATGCGCATGAGCATCGAAGTACCTGCATGAAACAAAAGCATCGACATCAGCATCAACATCAGCATCAACATCAGCATCAACACCAGCATCAGCATCAGCATCGGCATTATTAGCATCATAGAAATCAGCATAATCGACATCAGCATAAGGCATCTCTAGAGTACATTTTTCTAGCCCTGGAGGCGGCGGATGACGTCGGCGGTGACCTCGGTCGTCGTGGCAGTGCCGCCCAGGTCGGGCGTCACGAGGCCGCTGAGCAGGCTTGCGTCGGCGGCAGCGTGGATGCGCGACGCCGGCTGGGCAAAGCCCAGGAACTCAAGCATCAGCGCGGCCGAGCGAATCGTCGCGATGGGGTTCGCGATGTTCTGGCCAGCAATGTCCGGGGCCGAGCCGTGGCAGGGCTCGCCGATCACAAACGAGTCGCCGACGTTGGCCGAGGGCACAACGCCGAGCGAGCCCACAAGCGCGGCCGCGCCGTCGCTCAGAATGTCGCCATACAGGTTCGGCGCGACCACAACGTCAAACTCCTCGGGGTTGCGGAACAGCTTGTAGACCATCGAGTCGACAATCTGCTCCTGCAGCGCCACGTGGGCAAAGGCCTCGGGGTTCTCCTGGACGCTGCGCTCGTACAGCTGCTTGACGGTCTCGCGGAACAGGCCGTCGCTCTCGCTAAGAACGTTCGACTTGTGCGTCACCGTCACAATCGACGGGTCCTCGGGCACATGGTGCGAGAGCTCGGGCGCCAGCTGCCGCAGGGCATGACGCTGGAGCGCAATCCGCAGCGCAATCGCGCCAATGCGCTCGGTCGCCGCCTGCGAAATGCGCTTGATCGCCTCGGCCACCTTGAGCCCGTTCGCGTCGGTATAGGTGCGCTCCTCCTTGACGTACAGGTCCTCGGTGTTCTCGCGCACAATCACGAGGTCTGTTGTCTTGTCTGTGGGGAGAACCGACTTGACGGGGCGCACGTTGGCGTAAAGGCCGAGCTTCTTGCGCAGCGCAACGATCGGCGACGAGTAGCCGGCAACCTTGGTGGTGGGCGACGAAACGGCGCCAAACAGCGCGCCCTGGCACTCGCGCTGCAGCGTGTCGAGGGTCGCCTCAGGCAGTGCTGAGCCGGTCTTCTGGAAGTGATCAAAGCCGGCCTCCGCGTCGACAAACTCAAATTTCAGGCCGTCCTCGGCGGGAAGGGCCTCGAGAACGGCGCGGCCAGCCGGAATGACCTCGCGGCCAATACCATCGCCGGGGATGAGACCAATGCGCAGCGTGGTCACCGCTGCAGGCGTCGAATACGCGCGCGCAGCCGCGCCGAGTGTCGTGCTACCCATTTTGCGCAGCATGGTTGTCCGGATGCAAGGACCGGCGATAATGAGTCAGGCTGCATAGGTGCATGAACCGCTGCATGAACCGCTCCCGGCCCCGCTGGTCTCGTTGGTCCCGGCCCTTGCAGCACCCAGCGCCGCCCGGCAGGGGTTCGGGGTCTAGCCGCAGCGGCCGCCGGCCGCCGCCGCCTGTGGCGCGCGCGCCCACTCTCCCAAGCCGCCGCGCGGAGCACACGTTACGCGCGCAACGCGCCCGCGCCCAGGGTACGGAGCAGTCTGGAAAACGCCATACACGTGCACATGCGCCCACCGCAGCCGCACGTCACGCAACAGCAAAACTGCAAAAGCGTGTCGAGCAGGTCAAGATTTGGCCGGCGTTCGGAGGCTGCCAATGGCAATTATATGGATCAATAGACACGCTAATACCCCCTAGAGAAGCTTCCGGGGTTGAACTTAGTCATGTCGAAGTGTGTAGAAACTTTGTCACGCACCCATATATACGCTAGTCAGCCTGGGATTTTTTCGGGTTATCGGGTCCTGAGATTTTTCGGGCAAAGCCACCGTTCCACAAACACATATTCATAGTATGGTGGCAGACACAAAGCTCTATGAGGCACTAGGCGTCCAGCCGGATGCCACCGACGCCCAGATTAAGAAGGCGTACCGTGTTGCGGCGCTGAAGTACCACCCAGACAAGAACCCCGGCGATGAGGCTGCGGCTGAGAAATTCAAGGAGGCGTCAGGTGCATATGAGGTTCTGTCCGACTCGGAGAAGCGCTCCGTGTACGACCAGTACGGTCTCGAAGGCCTGTCAGGCAATGGCGGCATGGGCGGCATGGGCGCCGAGGACCTGTTCTCGCAGTTCTTTGGCGGCGGCATGTTCGGCGGCGGCGGCGGCCGGCCCCAGGGCCCGCGCCGCTCGCGCGACGTTGTGCACGTCCTGCGCGTGACGCTGGAGGATTTGTACAAGGGCAAGACGTCCAAGATGGCGCTGAAGAAGACCGTGACCTGCGCGGCCTGCGAGGGCCGTGGCGGCGAGAAGGGCGCTGTACACACCTGCGAGACGTGCCGCGGTACGGGTCGCCGGATTGTTGCGCGCCAGGTTGGCAACGTCATTCAGCAGTACCAGACCGTTTGTCAGACGTGTAACGGTCAGGGCGAAATTATCGACGAGAAGGGCCGCTGCAAGGTCTGCAAGGGCAAGAAGACTGTCAACGAATCCAAGATCCTGGAGGTGCACATCGAGAAGGGTATGCGCAACGGGCAGAAGATCACATTCTCCGGCGAGGGAGATACCGGCCCACAAACGCCCCTGGCGGGCGACGTGGTGTTCGTTATCGACGAGCAGCCGCACGAACGCTTCGAGCGCCGCGGTAACGACCTGATCACCAAGATCAAGGTTGACCTGCTCACGGCGCTGGGCGGTGGTGCCTTCGCCATTAAGCACCTCGACGGTGACTGGCTTCACGTCGACATTCAGAAGGGCGATGTCATCGCGCCCGGCACTGTCAAGGTGCTCAAGGGTAAAGGCATGCCTTCGCAGCGCCACCACATCTTTGGCGACATGATTGTCGTCTTCGACGTCGAGTTCCCCAAGACTGAGGACCTTAGCGAGGAGAAGATTGCTGCGCTTGAGCAGGGTCTGCCTGCTCGTACCGAGCCCGAGGTCACCCGCGACGCGGCGGTTGAGGAGGTCGAGATGATCGACATTGACCCGTCGCAGCTGCCGTCCGAGTCCGATGCCATGGATGAGGACGACGATGGAATGGGCGGCGCCGGCGGCCGGCCCGAGGGCGTCCAGTGTGCCAGCCAGTAATCGCTGTCGCGCACACCATTTTGCACAAAACACGCATTGCTTCACACAATACACGGCAACGTAGCAGCTCTGGTACATGTTAATATTAGATCTATAAGAGCTCTCTCTTTTTTCTGGAGCCGGAAACTGTAGACAACTGTCACAGCTCTTTGAAACGAGAACCAGTAGTGGCGGTGTGTGCACGAGTATGCACAGGTTAACAGATCCACGGGCTGGCTGTTTTAAATACGCCGGTGCCAACGATTATGTCGCCGCTTAGGTCTTGAATGGAATTTAAATACCCGCGCGACCGTAAAACCAGGTTGAGAAGCGCTACGCAGCTGCAAAGCTGTTTCAATTTCATTGTGGCAACTGGAATAGTTCTGGCCAGGTATACCGCTATAGCTCTCCACGACGTGGCCCCTACACGGCCCGGGCTAGGGTCGCCAATTTACCCGAGCTCGCGCTGCCGAGCCATGAAACCGTGGGGCCCATCCACCCATGCCTGCTTAGGCGAGAAAAAACAGGGTGGCCGAAACCGGGGGATTACGAGAAGCGGTGCGCCACTATGCATGGCCCTGAGGCGTACGGTGTCCTGGGCACAGCGCATACCTGGCACCTCTGGGCCGCCACTGCGCCTCCTAGTGGCGCAGTGGCAACTGCGGCTTCACGCTATAATGCATTTAGACCAAACTTTTAGGGGGCGCCCACCATTTGTTTTTCGTTGATGGGCAGTTTTGAGCTGAGTTTTGAGCTCGTCGCATGCGCTGTCTCAATTCAGTCATATGCATTCGCCTGCGATCGCGGGCGTGTTTAGCAACGTTCGCCCCTTCGGTAAGCGCCGGCTGGGCGCATGAGCGATGATCAATGCAGGGAACATCCCTCGCAAAAATCACCTTTGCGGCTGTCGTCGCAGAAGCTCTCTTATAAGTATCCGAAAACGTTTTCTCGCGACAGTTATGGTTGTCCATGTTGTTATCGTTTCACATCCTGATCACAACCCGCCCCAGACCTATTGGGCGTCTGCTGCCAACCTGCATAATCCTCGAGTGATCAGGTGATGCTGGCAGTAGCCACAGCCTGTTCCCCAAGTCGCAAGCTTCCCCGCTACCCCACGCCCGCAAAATATATATACTCGTGATCCGGTAGCACCTGCAAATCAGCCCTCTTTACGGGAGGTTGATTAATTTTTTTGGTGCAAATATTCGCGTTCTCATTTTTCGGCAGTATGCTTTTGGCCGGCGGGCCCTGCGCCTAGAACATTATTACCAACTCATGCAGTGACTGCATGTACGTAGCCTTACCGCATAAATTACTGCATGACAATGCTGAACCACTGCAGATGGAAAATAGTTATAAGAGATCGTGGCGGGCGCTAATGGAATTCTTCATCAGAAAACATGCCTTACAGCTCAAGAACCACCCGCATTTACTCCCGTCCTACGCAACCCTTGGACCCCGAGACCCTCTCGGTCAGCTCCAAGGGAAGCCGCACAACGAGCAGCACTGACTCGTTCGAGACAAGTCCTGAGAGCGGGAAAGCGTTCTTCAAGCGCTTGCTCAAGAATGCGTTTAGCAGCACGCCCTCGTATGATCCGCACTCGATAGTGCAGGTCCCGCGTCCCGGGAGTGCGTCGCACATGTAGGCTGCGGCCCCAAGGCCCTTCCTCGCTCACTAGCTGAGCTAGTGTGCTGCTGCGCCGTTAAACTAATTTATTATCAATAGACAAGCTTCCTCCCGCAAAATTTTGTGCTCTTCTTATTTTCACTCGCAAACATATAAATGCCCGGGGGCGGCTGCATGTCCTTACGTGGACAATTTTTTTCCCGCAAGCTCGTCGATCGCACGCAGGGGAGGAATGCATGCGTGCAGGCGTCGAATGATCCGAACCTGCGCTGTGTTACTTGGCGATGGTTTTGCAGGACGCGCTTCATCTTATGTGAGTTACAGACTTTGTTATTGGAAACATTAGCGTCAATATTTAAGTACATCTAGTCGATGCGTGTGTTTTGGGTGAGTGCGTGACGTGGCCAGCCACTTCGCCGCCAGCCAACAAACCGTCTTCGGCCAAGCTCCCAGATATGGAGGAGACCACTTACCGCTTGTACTTTGGCGACAAACAACGATGCCAGCGCCACTCTATGCGTGGTGCCCAGGCCTCCAGGACCTGCGGCTCGATTGTGTGTCGCTTACCGGTAGTTGGAGTCGGCGTCCAGGCAGTACTGAACCTCCTGCTCCCATTTGTCGCCGTTGGCCAGCAGCTTCTCCTTGTTGTAGAGCAGCTCCTCGTGCGTTTCCGTGGAGTACTCGACGTTGGGCGTTTCCACGATGGCATCAACGGGGCACGACTCCTGGCAGTAGCCGCAGAAAATGCACTTTGTCATGTCGATGTCGTACTTTGTAGTGCGACGCGAGCCATCTACGCGTTCTTCGGCCTCGATTGTGATGGCTTGGGCAGGGCAGATCGCCTCGCAAAGCTTGCAGGCAATGCACCGCTCCTCGCCCGTTGGGTACCGCCGGAGGGCGTGCTCGCCGCGAAATCTTGGCGAAACGGGGCCCTTCTCGAACGGATAGTGGATTGTGTAAGGCGCACGGAAGTACATTTCAAGTGTGATCCACATGCCGCGGAACATCTCGGCAAGGAGGAAGAACTTGGTCGTCTGCCCCAACAGGCCGGCCGACTCCTGTTCCCAGGTCTTGGGCGGCGGGATACGGTAGCCGGGCACCGGTGCGCCCTCAGCAGTGCCTAGGGCAAAGGTACCAGACGTCGCGGCGGCGCTTGCCGCGGCGTCGGCGGACACCGAGCGCGGCTGCGTGGCCGATGCCAGGCCGCGGACGGGGCCGCGGGCAAAAAGCGTGGCAGCGACGCTCGTACGCGGCACAGCCGGCGTCCAGACAGCCCGCAGACCTGCAGGCACGCGCCCGGCGCAGCGCCCAAATGCCAAAGTCATGTTGTGCAAATAGGTGTGAGTGGGAGATGGACGGCCAACGTGGGTTTGTGGGCGGGGCTGACTTTGTGAGGGGTGTGATTGGCAGACCCTGGGCCGCGTTGCGTTGGGAAGCGAGCCACTTGTGAGTAAGAAGCCTGGTCGAGCTGCGTCAGCCCGAGTCTCCCCGCCTCCTGCAGTCGTCGAAGCCCGGGGGTGCCCTCTTGGGACTTTGGCTTGGCTGGGAGTGGGGCAGCTCGCCTGGCAGGTCCCAGGACCTGCCGGCCCTGCTCTCTCGCCCGCTGTATCCAGCTGGGAGGTGACTCCTGGTGGATCAGTCACGGCTTCCTGGCCCAGCCTACTTGGGCGTGCCAAGGTGAGTACATAAACCCTGCAACACCTTCCACAGTGCTCCGCACAATCCGCACGGTCGCCCCGCTCACCCGCCCATTTGCAAGGTTCTTGAAAATGGCCGCTCGCCCGACCGACCAGGAGTTTTCTCGCGACAAATTTGACTCGCTGCTGCGCCACCGGTTCTTCTATGCCCCGTCTTTCGAGATCTACGGTGGTGTGTCCGGTCTCTACGACTACGGCCCCGCCGGGTGTGCGCTGCAGGCAAACATCATTGAGCAATGGAAAAAGCACTTTATCCTCGAAGAGGACATGTATGAGGTTGACTGCACGGCCCTGACGCCGTACGAGGTGCTCAAGACATCCGGCCACGTTGACAAGTTCGCCGACTGGATGTGCCGCGACCCCAAAACCGGTGAGATTTTCCGCGCCGACCACCTTGTTGAGGAGGTGCTTGAGAGCCGTCTTAAGGGTAACAAGGAGGCCCGTGGTATCAAGCACGAGCCGGAGGAGGAATCTGAGGACAAGAAGAAGCGCAAGAAGAAGGTAAAGGAGATCAAGGCCATCAAGCTCGACGATGAGGTAGTCGCCGAGTACGAGAGCATCCTCGCGCAGGTCGACAATTACAGTGGCCCCGAGCTTGGCGACATCATGGAGAAGTACAAGATTGTCAACCCCGTGACTGGCGGTCCCCTTGAGCGCCCTATCGAGTTCAACCTGATGTTTGAGACGTCTATCGGCCCCTCCGGTCAGCTCAAGGGCTATCTGCGCCCCGAGACAGCGCAGGGCCAGTTCTTGAACTTTAACAAGCTGCTCGATATCAACAACGGCCGCGTCCCGTTTGCGTCTGCCAGTGTTGGTAAGTCGTTCCGCAACGAGATCAGCCCGCGTGCGGGTCTGCTGCGCGTGCGCGAGTTCTTGATGGCCGAGATCGAGCACTTTGTCGACGCAGACGACAAGTCGCACCCCCGCTTCCACGAGGTGGCCGACGTCGAGGTCAAGGCGCTGCCCCGCGACGTGCAGGAGGCTGGCCACTCGACGCTGACCACTATCAAGCTTGGCGAGGCGGTCAAGTCTGGCATGATCGACAACGAGACGCTCGGCTACTTTGTTGGCCGCATCGCCCTGTTCATGGAGGCGCTGGGTATTGACAAGGAGCGCATGCGGTTCCGCCAGCACATGAGCAACGAGATGGCTCACTATGCGTCCGACTGCTGGGACTGCGAGTTGCAGAACTCGTACGGCTGGATCGAGTGTGTGGGCTGCGCTGACCGCTCGGCCTACGACCTCAGCGTGCACTCTGCGCGCACCAAGGAGAAGCTCGTGGTGCGCCAGGCGCTCAGCGAGCCCGTGACGGTCGAGGAGTTCGAGGTCGATATCGACAAGAAGAAGTTTGGCCCGCAGTTCCGCAAGGACGCCGGCAAGGTTGAGAGCTGGCTGACATCGCGGTCGCAGTGCGAGCGCGAAACGCTGGCTGCCGAGCTGGCCAGCGACGGCAAAATCACGACGCACATTGACGGCATCGAGGGCCCCGTCGAGATTGCCGGCTCGCTTGTACAGATTGAGAAGCGCTCGCGCACTGAGCACGTGCGCGAGTTCATCCCCAACGTCATCGAGCCGTCGTTTGGTATCGGCCGCATCCTGTACTCGCTGCTCGAGCACAGCTACTGGTCGCGTCCCGAGGACGACACGCGTGGTGTGCTCTCGTTCAAGGCGCCGATCTCGCCGCTGAAGGTGATCGTCGTGCCGCTGAGCAACAACGAGAAGTTCTCGCCGTTTGTGCACAAGCTGACGCGCGAGCTGCGCCGCCAGGGCGTGTCTGCGCGCGTCGACGACTCGTCGGCGTCGATCGGCAAGCGCTACGCGCGCAACGACGAGATCGGTGTCCCGTTCGGCATCACTGTCGACTTCCAGACTGTTCAGGACGGCACGGTGACGCTGCGCGAACGCGACACCACCGAGCAGGTCCGCGCCCCCGTAGAGGACATCGTCAAGGCGATCAAGACGATGGTCTTTGAGGGCCACACCTGGGAGAAGGGCTGCGGCCACCTTGACAAGTTCGAGGGTCAGGAGGTCGACGCGTCGTCGTAAAACAGTAAATAGTGCCGTAGTGGCGTGTAACGACTTGTTCAAAATTTCTAATTCTCGCCCATTCTGCGTTGCCGCCCTTCAGCTTTACCAACCATAGTCACCCCCTACCCTCCCCACAGTTGAGGCACGTTCGCCTCCCAGCCGACTTCCCAACCGGAGCGCCATGCGCACCGTGGCGGAGCTGAGCGCCGAGGCCAATGCGTACGAATTCAGTGCCGCCGTCTCGTTTCGCAGCTGGCTGCACGTGTCGCGCACGTTGCTGCGCGAGGCGCGCGTCTACGAGGCCGAGCGCAAGCCCGACACCGCCTATGTGTTGTACCTGCGGTACGCGGACCTGGTGTTGAACCGGCTGCCCAAGCACCCGGCGTTCGCGAAATCGCGGGGGGCGTACGACGCGGCGTTCCGCGAGGTCGCAGGCGTCCTTCAGCATGCTGAGCAGATCCGCACGGAGCTCGCCAAACGGCCGGCGCCCGCACCGGCGCCGCAGAAGCCGGCGCCCCAGCCGGCGCCGCCGGCGGCTGCAAACGGCCGCGAAGCGCACAGAGCCACGTCGCCCGACTGGCTCGAGTCGCCCGATCGCACACCGTCTCAGCCACCTGCGCTGGGCGAGTTTCCTCGGGACGCGACGCCAGCCGCGCTGGACCTGCACGCGGACTTTATGGACACACTGAACGCGCTGCGGGGCCGGCCCAGGCACGCGGGCGGGCCTGCCTCGGCGGCGGCCCCGGCAGGGCCTGCGTCTCTTCGGGCCGCGCCTGCCCCGCAGTATCCGCTGGTTCCGTCCGCGACTTTGCACCGCTTTGATCTCCCAGCGCCCGGGCCGGCGCCGGCGCCGTGCCGGCTGCCGCCGCCGTCGGTAACAGACGTGCAGGCCCCCGCCGGTGCCCCGCCGCCTCCGCGCCCGCCGAAACCCGCGCCGGAAACCGAGCACCGCACCGCACACGCGACCGAGGCGGGCAGCCCGCTGCGCAGCCTGTTTCTGCCCGGCGCGCTGCAGTCGCGCTTTTTGGAGATCGCGGAGCCCAACACGCGGCGCGGCGTCGAAACGGCAGGCATTCTTTGCGGGCAGCTGAACCGCAACGCGTTCTTTGTGACGCACCTCGTGATTCCGCACCAGGAGTCGACCTCGGACACCTGCACGACGACGAACGAGGAGGCGCTATTCGAGTACGTTGAGTCGCACGGGCTATTTATTCTCGGGTGGATCCACACGCATCCGACGCAGTCGTGCTTCATGTCGTCAGTCGACCTCCACACCCACAACTCGTACCAGCTGATGCTGCCCGAGGCCATTGCGATCGTGTGTGCGCCGCGCTACGAGCCGTCCTGGGGCGTGTTCCGGCTGACCGACCCGCCCGGCGTCGATATCATCAAGCGCTGCCCGCGCAGCGGGTTCCATCCGCACCCTGAGCCGGATCTGTACAAACTCGCGCTGCCGGGGCACGTGCGTCTGCACGACTATGCGTTTACCGACGCCGACCTGCGCGAGGGTGCCACGTAGATGCACCCCACCACCCGCAGGGGGGCCCCGCGTGTCGTCGTCACAAGGTCTGTACTATGTATTTATTATTGTGGTGTACATGCGCCGCAGCTGTCTGCGCGACTAGCGCCCAGGCAGCTCCGCCGAGCCGAAGCAGGCCTAGGCCGTCCAGCCCAGCGCCTGCAGCTTCTTGGTGACCTCGTCCTCGGTGTCGATCTTCTGCAGCTGCGTCGCCTCGAGCACGTCGCCGGCGGCGAGGCGGTCCTTGAGGTCGCTGATCGCGCGCAGCTTCTTGAGAAGCGAGCGGATCTGCTTCTCGGTCGGCGTCGCCGCCGAGCCCGCAGACGCGGCCTCGGGCGTAGCCTCGGGCGTCGCACGGCTGGCCGCGGCACCCTTGGCGCCAGTACCGGCGCTCGGCACGTCCGTACGCTTGTTGTCGCGCTTCTTTTTGTTCTTGGCAGCCGTCTTGCTCAGCTCGGGTGTAGGGTCCATCGACTGCACCGAGGCAAGCGTGCGTTGGTATAGCGACGTGGCGGCAGTCGAGCCACCAGCACCGCGCGCGTGCGGAGGGCGGTAAGCAGTCTTGACCGCCGACACGGGCTCAACGGGGCGCTTGCCAATCGCCGACGCATGCGGTGCCGCCATCGGCGTCGCCATGTCCAGCGCCAGCGTCTCGGGCCGCCACGCCACGCTGTAGAGCTCTATGTCGTCGTGGCCGTACATGTAGTCGCCCGTGTAGTGCCACAGCTTGACTCCGTTGTCGACGCGAAGGCGCGGCGAGGTCGTGGCAGTCAGAATATAGCGGCCGCACGGCGACCACGCGCAGTATGACGTGTTGCTTGCCTGGATCGTCGCGACCTTTTTGAACTTTTGCGTGCGGTCGTAAACGTCCATCGTGCCCTGCAGATTGCCGAAACCGGCCACCAGCACAAACCGGCCCTGCGGCGAGTACTGCAGCGTATTCCGGGAGGTCAAGGGCAGGCTGTGGATCTCGTTTGCGCGCGCGTCAAAGAAGGTCGTCTTGGAGGGCATGAAGCCGTACACAACACCGAACTCGTCGGAGGTGTCAGACCACGAGACGTCGTGGATCGGGCCCTCCTTGTCGAGCATGACCCGCATGTCGTTGCCGTGGTTCGCGCTGAGGAGATACAGCGTCGACTCGCCATAGTACGACTTGCCGGTCTCGTCCACGTCTGTGGTGGCCAGCACTAGGCAGGCCGTACCCAGCTTGTTCCACATGAGCTTGACGGTCTCGGCCTTGAAAAACGTGCGCTGCGCCACGGCCTGCGAGACCGAGGGCAGCTTGTAGATGCGCGCCGACGACGGCTTGCCCTTGGACGCGAGCACAAACACCGCAACGGCGGGCGCGCGGCCCTGCGAGACCGAGAACTCGGCGATCCCGTCGGGGATCTCGAGCTTGCCCTGCACGCTGCCCAGCGCGCCGTCGAGCACCTCGAGCTTGTTGGGCGTCGCCTGGTGCACTGCCCACTTCTCGTCGGCGGTGTGCTGCAGCGACCAGCCGCCGCGGTACGAGCCCTGCGACTTTTGCACGTACGCCGCGATCGGCTCGGGCGCGGCCACGCCGTCGGCTCTACGTCAAGGCCCATGAATGCCAGGGTAAGCGTCTCGGCTTGTGCAATGCGGG
>JANIVI010000016.1:0-58656 GCA_030555755.1 Wickerhamiella kazuoi | reverse complement strand
ACACGTTTGCGCTTATTCTTTGCTAAAGGTGGCTTTAAGGCGGCAAAAACTAGCCAGACATGATCATCTACATGCGGATATATATTATACTAATGCGCAGAGCTTTTACTGAGTGAATGCAGCAGGGAACTCCTTCAGGTTCTCCTCGAGAGGACCCTTCTGGTTCAGGAACTTGACATAAGCACCATCCTCACGCACCTCACCAGCCTGGCGGCGGGCAACGTACTCCTCGCGATCGAGAGGGGTAAAGCCCCACTTCTTCGAAATGATGATCTTCTGCTGACCCGGGAACTTGTAACGAGCGCGGCGCAGAGCCTCAATGACTACAGCCTTGTTCGAGTCCTTGGCGCGGACTGAGATCAAAACCTGACCAATAGAGACACGGGCGGCAAGACCAGCAGGCTTACCCCAAGCGTTACGCATACCCTGCTGAAGGCGATCGGCACCGGCACACGACAACATCTTGTTGATACGAAGAACGTGGAAGGGGTGAACGCGGATGCGCATGTGGAACGACTCACGGCCGGACATCTTGGTGATGTACTTGTTGGCAGCAATACGAGCCGCCTCCAGAGCCTCCGAAGAGAGCTGCTCAATCTCGTTCGAGACGAGGTGCACGCACAGAGGGAAGTCGTCAACCGAAGCGCGCTTGCGACCAAGGTCAAAAGCGCGAATCTTGGCGTCGGGGACACCGCGGTTGTAGCGCGACTTGGGGAACGGCTTGTTCTTGCAGTAACGGTAGCAGCGAGCGGGACGGCGAGCCATGACGTTCGATGGTGGGTTTGCCCCAGACGACGAACAGCTTAGTTTTGTATGGAACACACTTGAGCGGTGGCGCCCAAGCCCTGAGCCCTAGATTTGAAATCACGCATCTGCAGCTAGGTGACTGCATGGCGCTTACTGATGTGGCCGCAGTGCGTCGAGGCTTGGAACTCGTTGGAGGGCTTGAGAATACTACGAAGGAAGCGGAAACATGGGAGGTGTGGTATGTATCAATTGAGCTACTTCGATCTGGCTCTGCCAGTTATTTGCTTTTAGGAGGTCCGTAAGAACATAAAGCTTCCATGCTTGTTGCTGTTAGCAGGGCTAGGGGTATGGTACTCAATCACGTGATACATAACCGTTTCCAGCTGATGCGGCAGCCAGCAGAGAGACGCATGGATACTGCGTAGCGGCGACAATCGATAACGGAGTGTTCGTTGGGTCTGCCCGTAGAGCACTGCCACAGGGTATACGAGGGATAGCCTGTAAGAATTATGTGAGGTATGTCAGATTGATTCATGATAGCCGTCAGATGAGCTTTGAACGCTGAACATGTTAAATATGACGCGTATTACATGTAAGTCATGATCACGGGCGTGCGGAGGCGCGGCGGATTGTAAACTAGCGGTAATTCACAGCTTGGTATATCTCGAACATCTTTATCTGCACTCCCATGACGCTATTCGTGAAACAAATTAGCGGCGAACACGTCCACGAGGTTTTCACGTAGACCCAATTCGGGACTCCGTGCGACACCAACGCATGATACGTGTCCCTCTCACGTGGCCACGCGTCTGCATAAAGACAGCCCGTCCTCCCAGCTAATGCGTCTTCTACCCCTTGACAATCTCCAAAGTAATGTCGGACTTTAAGGACCGCGAGGACCCCAAGACCCTAGTTCTGTTTGACGTTGACGGTACGCTGACGCCCGCCCGCCAGGAGGCAGCCCCCGAGATGCTCAAGCTTCTCCAGGAGCTACGCAAGAAGGTCGTCATTGGATTCGTTGGCGGCTCGGACCTGGCTAAGCAGAAGGAGCAGCTCGGCGACGATATCCTGAAGAATTTTGACTACGCGTTCAGCGAGAATGGCTTGGAGGCCTACAAACAGGGGAAGCCTTTAAAAGCCGAATCGTTTATCGAGTTTATGGGTGAAGAACGCTACAACAAGTTTGTTAAGTTCGTGCTGCGCTACTTGTCCGATATCGACCTGCCCAAACGTCGTGGTACCTTCATTGAGTTCCGCAAGGGTCTCGTGAACGTGTCGCCTGTTGGCCGCAATGCGTCAAACGCTGAGCGCGCCGAGTTTGAGCAGTTCGACCTGGCCAATGGTATTCGCAAGAAGTTGGTGGAGGCTCTGAGAAAGGAGTTTGCGGACTTGCCTCTGACCTATTCAATCGGTGGCCAGATCTCGTTCGACGTCTTTCCCAAAGGCTGGGATAAGACTTACGCTCTCCGCCACGTTGAAGACGAGGGTTTCACCACCATCCACTTCTTCGGCGACAAGGCTTTCGAGGGTGGCAACGATTGGGAGATTTACAACGATCCCCGCACCACTGGCCATGCTATCAAGAACCCCGAGGAGACTGCGAAGATCCTCAAAGAGCTTTTCAAGTTGCAGTAAAGGTTCAGGTGCAAGGAAATTTGCTATCAGCTAGAATAATAAATATGCCGCCCTTCGAAGCGGCTATGTTAACAAACGGATATATGCCAAAACCAGGGCAAAGGTACCAGTGCAGACACCAATAAGCCACTGCAGAACCTGGACCTTTGTGCCCTCAATCTGAGTTTTGAAATTGGACAGCTCTTGGTCAATACGCGCATCAATCTCGTGAATTTTCAGCTCGTGACCGGCTCCCTCTTCCCGCACCCGCCCCTTCTCCAGGTTCAAATCAAGGCGTACGTTGGCCCTTTCCTTGGCGACCGTCTCTTTGAACTGCTGGCGCGTCTTTTCTATGTCTGTGACAAGGCGTTCGTGCTCTTCAGACACGCGACCTACATCTGCACGATCCAGCGACTGCAATTCAGACTTTAGTTTGGTAAAATCGACCTTCTGCTGATACACGCGGCGACTGAACTCGTCTCTCGAAACAAGCGTGCTGTTCATGTGATCCACAGAGTCATTGAGGACGCTGCTCAGGGACTTGAGCACGGCGTCGGCCTGAGCACTCGTAAATCCCTCGCGCTCCAGTTGCACAGCGAACTTGCGCGTATCGAAATGGTGCATATAAAGTGCAGGTGCTCTCGTGAATGAACGTTGTAGGGAACGCAGTCCACCAGCGGTAGCAGCACGGGTAAAAGTCCGCTTGTAGGGTGCAAATATATGCGTGCCTAGCAACCTAATAGGCACACTCATCCGTATCAGCAAGTGTGAGTTGTTAGGGTGTTGGCAGGGCGGATCGCTGGCCAGTTTGGGAGGTGGGGAGGCACGGGATCATGGATCGGCTACAGCGGAATACTGGGGCAGGGGTACACCAAAGCTCATCATCCGGATCCGCAGCGTGACGCTCCGCGAAGATGCTGCGATCAGGCACTTGGGGCCGCTTCGCTAAGCTTGGCCAATGGCTCACTATTGGTGCGAGCACAGCAGCCATCGGGATCGGTCTTGCGCACGCTGAGCAAGAGCAGGTGATGCGGCCTTCACTCGGAGTTTTTCTGTGGGGCGACAACTCCAAAAGACTCATTGACAATTCCCCAGAGGCCGCTAATGCGGTCACGTTACCCGTGCGAGTCTCATATTTCAACAATATCAAGCTGAGGGACCTGGCAGTAACTCCTAAGGTCGCCGCTGCTGTGCTGAAAAACGGCGACGTCATCGAGTGGACGTCGCCGCATAACCAGACAAAGACTCTGGGCGGCAAAAATATTATTGCACTGCGCGCGACTGCTACCGGCGACCGTTTCGTGGCATTGAGCAAGAATGGCACCATTTACGTGTGGGAACCGCAGCTCGGTGGTGACGGCCGTCCTACGCGCACCACATCGACCACAAAAGAGTTGAAGACGTCGTTGGGTTGGTTCGAAAAGATCTGCGAAATCAGTGTTGGTGACGACCACGTTGCCGCACTGACGACGCGCGGACATATTCTGACTGCGCTGCTTCGAGAGCTACCGAGGCACGAAGGCCAGCTGGGTTTGGCATCTTTCCCCCACTTCGATCCTGCCCCGGCACCCTATGAGCTGCACCCGGTAAAGCTCCTTGAAAATAGCTTCATTGCGCAAATTGCTTCCGGCTCCCACCACGTGCTCGCGCGTGCCAAGACGGGCGAAGTTTTTGGCTTTGGTCGAAATACGCACGGTCAGCTGACGCTCGCGTTCGCTTACCAGACAAACAAGGTATCGGCACCAGCGGTGGTTACTGCTTCGAAAGCAGGAAAACACTCGGGCCGTTTCACGAATATTGCGGCAGGCGGCGACGTCTCTTACCTGCAGGATGCAGACAATAACTTTTTCGTTGCCGGCAGCGGTATCACCGGGCAGTTTGGCACCGGCTCTTTTGCACATGCGCAACCTATACCGCTGAAGATCAGCGCTTGGGACAGTCTCACTGAGTATAATGAAAAGGCGGGTGCCGCTGTCCGGATTGTGCCCACTGATTGGAGTGTGGGCACTAATCACACATTCGTCAAACTCTCAGGAGTGGGCCGAAACGGTGGGGACTGGATGGCTTGGGGTACGAATCTATTTGGCCAGCTCGGCAACGGAAAGAAAGCGACGGTTGTCAAACCGCAATTTCTCGTCCGGGGAGGGCTTGGCGCAGTTGATCAGTCTTTGGTCGCAGACACTCTTGTGGCTGGCTCAGGTATCAGCGGAGGCTACACGCATGTTTAGGCAATAAATAGTGGCGACTCACGCAAGTTCATCAATAACTTCTGTACATATACCACAGGCACTCTTTCCCTGTCTTTCAGAAAGCGGCAAGGGGCATCGACACTCTCCCATATGCGTCCTTGAGCGACCTCCCAACTACAGACAGCTTGGCGACAGCTCTGGTCCAGAATGGCGACGCTGTTCAACAAGGCCGTGAAGCAGCAGCAGTTGCTTCGGCGCGACTTGGAAAAGCTCGAGGCAGCACCTGAGGACTCACCTATGTCACTTCACGGCCAGATATCTGCGACTCTCACCACACTTCAGCGAACAGTCGACAGCTACGAGAACATTAGCCAGAATGAGCATGACACGAACAGGAAGGCCCAGGCGCTGGAGCGCGTCGAGAGTTTTCGCAGAGAAATCACAGAATCGCGTGACAAGTTCAGGCGGCTCAAGGCCCAACGTGAAGAGAGTCGCGCCGAGTTAAACCGTCAAGAACTATTTGCGCGGCGGCACCCCACGCAAGAGGCCAGCGAGAACCCCTTTGCGCAGCCGCCAAGTCAGGCCAATATTTCGCGCGAGGAGGGTCTGTATCGAGAGGGTGATGTGCTCAGTCGGGCTGGCCAGCAGCTGGACGAATTTATTGAGCGCGGCCGTCTGGCCCTCGGAGATCTCAGTGACCAGAACCAGCTGCTGCGCAACACTCAGCGGACCATGCAGCGCGCTGCATCTACACTTGGGATCTCTGCAGAGACCGTACGCAATGTTGAGCGCCGTCTGAAGGAGGACAAACTCGTTTTCTACGGTGGTATCATTGTGCTGATCGTGTTATTTTACCTAATTCTACGCTGGCTTCGCTAACAGACGACACTGAGCTATTTATGTTCAGGGCACTCAATTGATACATTCTTCACAGAAGGACACAGTGCCACGTGCAAGGTTCATCTCTGGCGGTGGCGCTGCGACACAGAGATTCAAGCCCGACACTCCCATCAGTTTATTACAACACGACGTGTCTCCTGCAACCTATATTGGATCTAGAGGATCTGAGCTGTCGTAGCGACGTACTCACTTGCCTCATTTCAGTACAGAATAGTTATGTCTGAATGGCGCGATAGTTATCAGTTGTCTGTGCGTTACTCCGCAGTTACACGTCAGTATGTCGAGCTGCATATGCAGCCCAGCCTGCAATTGAATAGTCAAGTATACTTGAGTCTCGTGATCTATGGCTAAGCTGACGAATTTCCAAACAACGCGCGCGACCAGCCTGCCAGACTGACGTAGGGTTACTCGCCAGATTGCGACTGACAGCTTCACATGTCACGTGGTTCAACAGACATGGGTGTGTTTGTTTATCCCGGCGGTGGCCCCGATGCATGCAGATAGAGTGCAGCAACCCCGGTAACCAGACCAAGGCATGCCCCAATCTTGGTACACAGACCCGAGAGGCCGTAATCTTTGATTGCGCTTCAGCTGCCTGCTCACCAGAAGCCTTGCAAGTCCCACTAATACGACTTAAGCACATGCAGTCATCTTGTCCGCCAACCCATCAGCTCATTGTAAGCTTTTGTATAGATATACGCTGGCTCGTTATAGGCGTCTCCTCACTCTAAGAACTTGCTTCCACGGTCATGTGATTTAATTTGATTCTTCGCCTCGTGGGAAAGGGGCAGTGGAATATTACATGCATCGGGCTTCGGCAAGGCCGGGGAGGCCCGCAGGAGGTACGACTCGTTCACGCGACGCCTCACTTAGGAGCCACGCGTAGGGCCTGTTGGACCGCGCAGATCCTCAAGCTTTGAGTGGAACAGAAAGCCTTAGACAGAATCACTCAAAATTTTTTGAACTAGACTGCGCTTTGTTGCAAGATTACTCTCGCCTTGGCTTGGATGCCATCAGTGCGGGCCCCTCTCCTCCTGGCCGTGCATTTTTCATCTGCATCTCATGTGACCTAACCACGAGACACCCCTATTGGTCGCTACGGGAGCCAAGCTGACACGCATTTCCTGCACGCCAATTACCCAATGGGGCGTGTCGTAACACGTAGGCTTCAAGGGGTGGTTCATTACTGTGGAATGCCAGAGTCTTCGACAAACCCAACATTTCACCAGTACACTAGGTTAACGCCCTGTCGCCAGACACGCGTTAATGCGCTGGTATGAAGACTTTGGGCATTCGGACTGCCACGCAAATTCAACCCACCACGCGTGCTGCGCGCGCCCTGACTGATATTACTTAATACATGGCATGCTGCTGCATACATGAACATCGTGGTCAAGAGTATGTTGCAGGCGATCGCGCATTTCAGGAAACAAAGCAGACTAGATGCCCTAGTGACATGTTCGCCTAGAATCTGATAGCAGTACCTGCAGCCGAGCCCATTTTCGAGTGAATGGAATCGCCTAGATCCACGCGAAAGACCCTCTGACTCGCACCTGTTGGGCGGGTCTCGGCTGATTGCAGATAGCCCTAACCACATATGCAAACTGGATGGCCAGCGCCGGCATGCGCGCCGCCGCGTGCATGGCCCAAGGGAATGAGACAGACGGGAGACCCCACTCGGCGATTCTCTTACCTGTCTCGCACATCGTCCCATTATATACACCGAAGTCAGTCCTAAGACCTTGTCTGTCTTCAGTACGTTTGACCGCTGTTC
The DNA here is from genome assembly GCA_030555755.1 of Wickerhamiella kazuoi. Taxonomy (NCBI): domain Eukaryota; kingdom Fungi; phylum Ascomycota; class Dipodascomycetes; order Dipodascales; family Trichomonascaceae; genus Wickerhamiella; species Wickerhamiella kazuoi. The sequence continues at coordinate 51,432 of JANIVI010000016.1, read as the reverse complement.
ACCACTTTCCTTAAATTAACCACGAACTTGGCCATCCGTCCAGTCATTTGACACCAACCAATCGTTAACATTCATTCAATGGTTTCCTTCAGTGTTTCCACCGTCGCTGCTCTTTCCCTCCTCTCGGGCCTCGCCGCCGCGCAGCCCATCGACCACCACGTGCACGCTCGTGAACCCGAGCCCCTGAACGTGTACGTGACTGCCGAGGAGACCTTTTACGTCACGGTTGGCCACGAGGTCGCACCTTCGTCGATCGCTCAGCTGCCCTCTACGTTCAGCTTCCAGTCTGTGCCCGTCTCGGTGCCCACGCCCACAGCTTCGGTCCCTACATCGGCGCCCATCATCCCCTCGGTGCCTGGTCCGCAATCCGTCGGCCCCGTTCCTTCCAAGCAGACCTCGGCCAGCAACCCTTCGCAGTCGTCGTCTCCTGTTGGCGTCGGTTCAGGTGGCGCCCAGGGTATCACCTACACCCCTTACACCTCAAACGGCGGCTGCAAGTCGGCTGAAGAGGTTGCCTCGGATGTGTCGAAGCTCTCGGGCTTCCCCATCATTCGCTTGTACGGCACCGACTGTAACCAGGTCGCCAACGTGGCTGCTGCCAAGGCTGCTGGCCAGAAGCTGTTCCTGGGCGTGTACGACGTCGGCAACATTCCCGGCTCGATTGGTGACATTCACGATGCTCTGAATGGTGACTGGTCATCGGTCCACACCGTCTCTATCGGTAATGAGCTTGTGAATGCTGGCACCGCTTCGGTCGGCCAGGTTGCTGGCTTTGTCAACACCGCTCGTGAGGCCTTGACCTCTAAGGGCTACAACGGCCCCGTTGTGGCTGTGGACACTTTCATTGCTACCATCAACAACCCGGGTCTCTGCGACATCTCAGACTACATTGCCGTCAACGCCCACGCGTTCTTCGATGGCAACGTGGCCTCGTCTGATGCCGGTGACTGGGTCCTCCAGCAGATCCAGCGTGTTTACACTGCCTGCGGCGGTAAGAAATCGGTCACGATTGTTGAGTCGGGCTGGCCCTCGTCAGGCGAGACCAACAACAAGGCCGTCGCCTCACCTCAGGACCAGCAGCAGGCTATTGACTCGATCAAGAAGACCGTCGGTAACGACTGCTACCTCTTCACTGCCTTCAACGACTTCTGGAAGGCTCCTGGCGCTTTCTCCGCGGAGCAGTTTTGGGGCATCTTCGGCAACGCTGCTGCTTGAGCAATGTTGCCATTTTTAATTCAATGTATACCCTTCAATAGTTTCTCATTCGTTATATGTGTTCAAGCGGAGCATGGATTCGTACGAATCCGAGCAAAGCCTAAGTTGTGCACCAGCGCCAACGAAGCAAACGACACAGAGGCCATCACGGGCTCCACAGCAAAAGTCCACCCATCGCTACAAACAAGATTTATTCACGTCCTACAACCGCCTAATGGCGATGATTTTGCTTCTTGAGCTTCCAAGCCATGTATTTCGCACTATGACCAATGCCCTTCAACGCGACCAGTCCCTGCGGCTGGTCACCTTCAAGACTGAACGCGGTCTTTCGTGGGATGGGATCGCTCAGAATACGGTGGGGTACCCAAACAGGACACGACTGGAACCATAGAGGCTGGCCATCAGGAAGCCTGGCAATTTGCTCGAGTTCATCTGCTCTAAGCGGCGCAACAACCTGCGAAGGAAGCACGTAAGCAGTCGGCATGGCAATAGGAGCCCCACCAGGACCGTTTGGAATCCCGCTGTACACGACGCCAGAGTGAGAGTATATGCCGCCAGCTACGAGCGTTGGGCCCAGCGGCGGGCCTCCTGGTCCACCTGAGCCTGCGACAGAGTGAGCGCGCGCATGAAGTTGCAGCGATGAGCCACTGGCATTGGGCGCAGGGCTCAATGTGGCTCCAGAGGGACCCGTGGCCGCCTCGGGTGGCGGCGACGGCGGGTCAGGCTCCACTGGCGGGTCATTAGGATCATAAGGGCGCTTGTAGACAGCTCCGACTATCGGCGGCGCGTTGGGTGCACCCATCTTGGGTTCCGGAATCGGGTCAGTATCTTTAGCATCAGGAGGAAGCAGATTTTTGATGGGCGACGCCAGGCGCCGCAGCGGGCGAGGTTTATCAAACAAGTCCATGGGGTAGTCCGTGGACCGGATCTCGTCCGGGATGCATGCCTTCCACGTTCGAATCTTGTTGAAACTCTTCTCTTGCTCATTGTACCGGCTCTCGCAGCAGTAGACCATAGCGTTACCAATACCAGCCGGACGTCCGCGCTGGTATTTGGTAATGAACATGACGAAGCACTTTTCGAGCACTTCATCCACGGTATGGTCGCGGTACTGGCCGGACTTCACAACCTCGTTTTCATAAAAAACCTTGTCGTAACGATGGACTGTCTGCTCAGGTCTGTAGTACCAGCAAGCATTAATCCAACGTTCCCCGTCTCCCTCCCAGATACGGAAGATCTGTCCAATCGTAGGTTTCGCAGGATCGTTAGGATTCGAGATGTGTACCCAGTCTCCTACGCGCAACGTCTCTCCGCGATGCTCGACCTGATCTAGCGCCAATCGTGACGTTTTAGAGTTGGAATCCGGATCTTGGTACACTGAGTCTGGCTTTTCCATCTCCTCACGAGCCGTTGCAGTCAGGACCTGCTGCATCGTGACGGCATCTTGATAAATAACTGAGTCGGGGTGGTTGTATGTTTTCGCGTTCTCAAACATGCGATTCATGTCATCCAAAAAGGCATCCAGGCTTGCATACTGGCGTCGTTTAATACTCTTCCTGACAGAGTCTAGAGCAATAGGCTCGCGAATTTGCTCATAGTAGTCAGGAAGAAGCTTCGCATCCGGCAGTTTGTCAAACTCAGCGTGTAGCATGCGACCCGTTGCTGGGTCACGCTCCCGGCGAACCGCACGAAGGACGGCCTTAATACGATGCTCGTGGGGCTTGTCAACCGTCGGCGGGCGGCCGCGCTTTTTGCCTTTGTCATTTGCGTTGTTCGGCTGACGCTCTTCCTCCTCTTCCTCAGCTTCGCGCTTGCGCCGGCCGAGAATGACACTCTGTCGAACAGGGCGACGACGCCGGCGGCTCAAACCATCGCCTTCATCAGATAGGTCACTGTCATCCATGCTGTCCATGCTATCTTCGTAGTCGCCACGTGCACCATTAGTGCTGCCATTGTGGTTATTGGCCTGTCCATTTATAGTTCCAGAACTCGACTCGTGAACGGGCAGCGGGCCAAGGTCGGGATATTCAAGATCAGCAGGGTCGAATATACTGCGTTGGCGAAGTCTTGTGAGTTGGTCTCGCAAGTAGCGGTCGATCACAAGCGCGTCTGTGTATATGAAGCTTTCCGGCGGGTTGTAAGTTCTTGCGTTGTGTGTGATCTGCACAAGGTCGTAGACAAACTGCGAAATTTTGCTGTATTTCTTTGCTTTCAGGTTGTTGCGTATCATGTTCAACGCCATAGGCCGCTTGATGACTCTATAATAGTCCACGAGCTTGCGGTCCGGCAAGATCTGAAAGGCGTACGATGCATCATGACCAGCATCATTCTGAAGCTTGTACACGCCGTCGAGAATGGGCTTCGCCGCATCACTCACAGACATGCTGGTATCAGGCAGTGGGCCAACGCGTGTGTGTGTGTGCACCTGCCAACGAAGAAGTGCTGACAACTCCCAAGGTGTTGTGACCGGACATGGACATGGGTTCTATGGGCCTTGCAGACTGCGGTGGGAGGAGGGCCCATGCTGCAGGGCTGTCTTCTTTTGTTATCAAAACCGTCCTGCGATTGATCACCCACGTGCGCAGCTGGTGGCCTCAGCAGAGGCTATAGCCGAGTGAAGCTCACGAAGGCGGGCTTATGCTGTCGGATATGCAGTCCGCTGAACTCCGTTCATTTCATCAGCAGCTCACATCCGCTCGTAAAGTTCTTGCTCTCGTCGGTGCCGGCCTGAGCGCAGCAAGTGGCCTGCCAACGTTTCGTGGCGCGGGTGGATTATGGAAAACGTACGATGCATTTGAGTTGGCGACTCCGGAGGCTTTTGAATCAAATCCTGCTTTGGTATGGTTATTCTATTCTGCAAGACGCTCCGCTGCGCTGAAGGCCAAACCCAATGCCGGGCACCGCGCTCTGGCCGAGCTTGCACGCAGGTGGCCAGCAGATCGCTTTCTCACCTTAACGCAGAACGTAGATGCTCTCTCAGAGCGCGCACGGCACCCTTCAGACTCGATTGTACACTTGCATGGTGATTTGTTCACGCTCAGATGTACCAGTTTCGCATGTAGTTTCGTGGCACAAGGGGATTACCATCAGCCTCTCACACCGGCGCTTGGAGAAGCTAGTATCAATAGCGAGGACCCATCCCTGCTGAATATTCCTCGCAAAGATCTACCGCGCTGTCCGAAGTGTCATTCGCTCATGCGGCCAGGCGTCGTGTGGTTTGGTGAGACATTGCCTCACAGTGCTATACAGCGAGCAGACAGCTTCATTTCGACGGATGAGGTAGACCTTATTCTAGTAGTCGGCATGTCGGCCTCGGTGTGGCCGGCTGCCGGTTATATCGATGAAGTCGCGCAACGAGGCGGCAAGGTTGCGGTCTTCAATTCTGACCCTGCAGCAAAGCGGGACGATAATCAGTGGTTTTTTGATGGTGATGCGTCTGAATGGCTGCCTCGCGCCTTAGAGCCAGTAATTGGACGCGTTCCTAACCGTTAGTCGCTCAGCGCACTGATGTATGGCCATGTGACTGCAGGGTTGGGCGGGCCCGGCGCATAGTCGCTATATTGGAGGTGGGAGCGCACGACCTCTGCACTGTGTTTGTTCCGCGCACACATTGCGAAAATGAAGATTTCGCTGACTCTGATTGTGAGCTCCTTTCTTGGCAGCACTTTTGCGCAGAACGTGTGTGCATGTGAACTGGATCAGCCAGCTTTAAATCATCTTACTGTGGCAGCAAATGGGTGCTTCGACTCTTTCCGTCGCTTGGAAGAGCTGACGATCATGGAAAAGCCACAGTATCAGACAGAGGCGATGCCAGTCTTCCATGCGGCACTAGATGCCGCGCGTCGCCTGGTACGTGCTACAAAGCTGTTATCGTGTGTTCCTCTTGAGGGCGCGGATGGTGTTGCTTTCACAATGGGATGGGTCTTGGCTGATTTGAAGAGCCGCCTGTTGCTGTTGCAGCCCCCCGGGCCTAGTGCTTACCTTGAAAACAGCTTTTATTCTATGCTTGCCATACTATACAAGTCGTACTCAAAGTCCATTGCCCACCTTGATCGTGCATATGCAGCTTCTCCTAGTTGTTTCTCCTGTGATAGTTTGCACCAAATCAACAACGCCATCTTGGGAATCAACGCGCAGGTGGCACGCAGAAATCTTAATCACAAGACCACAATCTCGGGGCTGGTTCTCTTTGATACATGCGCGGCGGGAATACTTGGAAGTACCCCGTCGCTGGGCGTTCCCGCTTCGACAGAAAAATATAAACCGGTTCATGAGTACAGTACCCCACCCCAGCACCAGGAGGCAGACCAGGATCAAGTTCAAGCTGTAGAAGCGGCTGATGTGCCGGTGCTGAATTCAGACATTACAGAAGCTATGAATGGCCCTGTCAAAGACTATGAGGCCGAGAGAGGCGAGGAACAGGTGCAGGTGCTCGAGCTGGCGGAGATTGGGGCTGTTGATCCGCTACAAAATTCCCCTGTAAGCGAGCACCCTAAGACTGGCACGGATGGCTCGCCACTAGTGCCCACGTCCCACCAGACAAAGGTCGACAGTCTCTTTGTTGCACCCACCCCTACTGTAATATACGTGGATGCGATATTTCCAGCCAGCAGCCTACAGTCGCCGCATCAGGTAGGAAATGACGTGACAAGAAAATGGCCACTTCCCAGAAACGCATCCGCGTTCGCAGCTGTCGATAGCGCCCAAAACTTTACGAATGGATCCGGCTCGACCCCAACGCATGACCACCATATTGAGCCCTTTGAGGATTTCCCCGACCTCAGCAACTACATATGGATCTCGCAGAAGAACGCCATATACACTGCACTTCTCGCTGCAGGAGTATTCTTATTTATCTAAATCCTTGCAGTACTAGGCTGTGTTTACATATACACAAGCTGATGGCCTAATCTCAGTCAAGAACCTTAGCGGGCTTTAGAAGTTGATGGGCTTATCGTAAGCGCTCAGCGCCGCTTCCTTGACTGCCTCCGAGAGCGTGGGGTGCGCATGGCACGTCCGAGCAATGTCCTCAGCCGAGGCGCCGTACTCCATGGCCAGGCCGGCCTCGCCAATCAGTTCGCCCGCGGCGGCGCCAATGATGTGCACACCCAGCACACGATCAGTCTCCTTATCAGCCAAAACCTTCACAAAGCCCTCCGTCTCAACGTTAGTCTTGGCGCGAGAGTTCGCTACGAAGGGGAACTTGCCAACATTAAACTTAATGCCCTGCTCCTTGAGAGCTTGCTCCGTCTGGCCAACAAACGCGACTTCGGGAGATGTGTACATCACGCCAGGAATAACGTTGTAGTTCACATGACCGTAACCCTTCTTGAAATACTCGGCAGCAGCAATGCCCTCGTCCTCAGCCTTGTGCGCAAGCATGGGGCCAAAAGTGGCATCGCCAATTACGCGAATGTTGGGGTACTTCGTACGATATTCCTGGTCGATTACAACGCGGCCACGCTTGTCCGTCTCGATGCCCAATTCCTCAAGTCCAACACCCTCGGTGTAGGGACGACGACCAATAGCCACCAGAAGAATCTCGCTTTCGATCGTAGACTTGTTGCCCTTAGCATCCTCGACTTCTGTCTTGACAATGTCACCCTCACGCTTTGCACCAAGGACCTTGGTAGACAATTTGAAATCGATCCCCTGCTTTTTGAAAATCTTCAGCGCCTGCTTCTGGACCTCCTGATCCATGCCAGCGCCACCAATTTCAGGAAGGAACTCGACCACTGTCACCTTGGTTCCAAGACGGGACCAGACAGAGCCCATCTCCATGCCAATGATACCACCACCGATGACAACAAGGCTTTTGGGAATTTCCTTGAGACTTAAGGCACCGGTGGAGTCGACAATGCGCTCATTGTCGACCTCAATACCTGGGAATGGCGTGGGCTCTGAGCCCGTAGCGATAATCACATTCTTCGTGTTGAGGGTGATCTTTTCCGATCCGTCATTCGGCGTCACATCGACAGTCGTGTCGGATGTGAGCTTGCCAATACCCTCATAATAGTCAATCTTGTTTTTCTTGAACAGAGCACGCACGCCATTCGTAAGGCCCTGAACAGAATCCTCCTTAGCCTTCATAAACTGGCCAAAGTTGATCTTCACGTCAGAAACCTCAATACCACGGCTTTTCGTGTCGTCTTTAATCTGGTGGTAAATGTGCGAGTTGTTTAAGAGGGCTTTGGACGGGATGCAGCCAACGTTCAGACAAGTGCCGCCGGGTGGCCCGCGCTTGTCGATGCAAGCGGTCTTCATGCCTAGCTGCGCTGCCTTAATAGCGGCAACATAGCCACCAGGGCCAGCGCCAATAACAACCAGGTCAAGGTCGGCTGAGAGTTAGTAATTGTTCACACACATGTTGGTTCGAAGTCGCTTTCGTGCGTGCCGATCCGCCTAAGGCCGGAGTACGGGTAAGCTTGGGACAGTTGGGAGTGGGGTACGTGCCACCAGCCGAAGTGCGAAGCATATAAGGTGAAAACCACGCCACCAGTTCAAAGTCAAGTAGATAAGGAGAGAAAATTATTCCCACCACTCTAAAAGGCATAGCAGAACTGCAGGTCATGGCCTCCAAGGTTCGCAAGCAGTGAAGTCGCCTTCCCCAACAGACCTGCAGCAGTCTCGCTAAGCGAGCTTGCGGAGTCTCCACATAGTTTCCAATAAACCGACTTCCGACGCGAAGAATTGATACTTACTGTTAGTGGCCATTCCACGGGCCAAACCAATCATGCCGGGCTGAAGCAACCCGGCGCGGGGCTTCAACGGTGCGCGAGCAAGGGCCTTCAGCATGATTTGCAGAAGAGTGAGTGGGTGAGTTTTTAGCCCTTACCTGAGCACTGATTTGGCCTGGTTCGATCAGCACCATGCCTGGCTCGGGTAGTGAAGGCAGTGCCTCCGCTTAGTCACCGAATGAGCCACCAAAATGTCCGCGTGCGGATGTCACCACTAGGCTGCCCTACCCTTGGGAGCACAAACGGAAACTTGGTAACTGCCCCGGATTTCGTGACAGAAATGGCCGAGGACGTAGCCACGCAAACACGGCGGCAGACGTCCCGCCACCAGCGCTCTGTCAGGCACTCCAATCGTTCTCATACTCGCCTAAACAAACTGGCGAGGCCGGCCGCTGTCGTACTTAACGGCCAGGCGGGCGGCGAAGGCACCGATAAATCTTCGAGTGAGAACCTTCGTGTCAAGTCTAACGACCAGCTCTCACGGAATTGGTCGTCTGGACGTTCCGGAAGGCCCGCACCTCGCGCTCGCACAGCCAATGGTCAAGCAAATGCTGCTAATCAAGAAGCAGGGGCCGACGCATCCACCAATACGAACGAGGCTGACGACGCTAGTGGTACTGCGTCAGCGACTGGCGTGCCAAGCCCAGCTGTCCGCAGACTTTCTGGCAGCCGTACGGCTGGAGCAGTCAATTCGTCTGGCAAAAAGTCTGTAATTCAGCTCGAGCATGAGCAGTCAGACTCCGATGACAACTCTAATGAGTTTGTCGATACGGACAGTGAGGCCGACGCAGATGCAGAATCAACATCAAACAACAGGTCCGAAGTTCTGCCACAAAAAGTTGTATCAGAATCACTTCCGAGGCCTAGCATGCCTCGCCGAACGTCTTCAGGACTCTCAATTGGCATTCACCCTGTTGAGCCCAGCGCGCCACAGATCAGTAAGGAACAGGTTGTGTCCATGACCTCAATGACAGAGATGGCGTCGGCATTAGGTGAACGCAGGTCTCAATCTGCTTTTGTAGCGGAGGGGGATCTAATGTCCAACGCCCTATCACATTCCCAGTCAACTGCAGATCTCGCACGTATTGTTGGTGGCTCGGGGTCGCGCATTCAACAGAAGATTAGACTACGTCAACAACAGCGGCCTCTTGACTACCACCTGCCACCTGAGAGCCTGACTCATGAGCAGCGACGTATCTTTGAGTGCGTGCTTCGCGAATACATTAACGCGAAGAACCTGCAGAACCCCGTACTAAGTGCGCTTGAGCGCTCCCAGGCTACCAACGCAGCCCTTTTGCGATTTTCTAATACCGCTGGTCGTGGATCTTCAAAGTTTCCGCTCGGGCTCGACTCTCGTAAGGTGGGTGCTCTCTCCGCTACTACCATCAACCAAGTCGCCGATCTGAGTTTAGCTGAGCACAGAGACGGGGAGCATGGTCACATCACTGGCAGTACGGCGGGATCGGCTGCATCGCTTGGTCTCTCCAACTACTTGCTCAATAAGATCTGGACGCAAGGTTGGCGGGATCCGGACGACAGGGACGACGCCCAAGAGGAGCAGTCTGCATCCTTGGAGTCAAACTCCATTCGGGCTCAAGCCTTGCGCGCAAGCAGTCAGCTTCATCAAACTCAGGGAATGGGCCCACCGCCAGGTAACGCCTCCGGGATGCAGCGCACGAGCGTAATCCAAAACAGCGCTGGTAGCTCGCGTGGCCCGCCGAGATCTGGTAGCAGTGCTGGTCTTAACACCGTTGCACCAGGTCCTAGCAAGAGTGGTCAACGTTCTCGAGTTAAGCCACAGCGCAACGGAGACGATGCTATAAAGCTCGTCTAAGGGGATCGGTCCCATTGCGAGTGAGTTGCAGCAATTCATCTCATTATTGTTGCCTGCATAATTAATTTATAGCTGTTAACATGGCAGTTGGACTTGGTCCAGCTGCTAGGCGCTACTTCTGCTCATTCACAAATTATCATGGCGGCGCATTTGGCACCTTGTAGCCGTAGCTCTGACCCAATGCGTAAACTTTCTCGATCTCGCTGTCAAGCGTACCACTGGCTACCAGTTTCTGGTACTTGCGATAGAGTCGCAGAGCGGACAGTGCATCTTCAATGGAGTCATGATTGCCAGTCTGGATTTGCTCACCGAGCACTGCCCATACAAGGAACTTCAGAGATAACTTGCGCGGCCCTTTTTTGTCGTGATAAAGCTCGCTTGTGTCGATGATCTGCTCAGGAGGAATCTGCAGATTGATCGTACGGAAGTCGTTAATCAATGCGTGGCCAATGAATACGACACCCTTGTTCAGAAGAATCCACAGACGTTTCGTTGCGGTCGATTGTGTTACGAGGGCATACGGAGAAGTCACAGGATCCAGGTCACCTTGCTCGATACCAGAGTATTGCGTCACATAATCCAAAATCGGTCGACGAGTCTCAATAAAGTCGTCGATGAATGGTTCCTCTTCAGCTGGGGGCGACCCACGGATGACGGAGACACGGGCGAGTGACATTGTGCGAGGCTGAACAAGCGACTTGGTGCCATCGCTGTGAATTTCTGCCACCTCCTGGCCTAATAGAACAAATTCAGCGTCAAGCGCCGCCAGATACCCAGGCTTGATTTCATGCTCAGTAAGAACCTTTGCGCGACAGGTACCGCCAGCATTTCCTGACTCAATATTGCGTTCATAGAGGAGGCGCGTGTCGACCTTCGCTCGCCAGTCAGTATAGTCAAAGTCACGTGCGCAGTCTTTGCGCTGATACATTAGCAGAACGGGCCGCTTCCATGTCTGAGAAAAGTCAAAAGCTTCTGTCTCCTCAATTGGCTTGATCAGGAAGTCATTGAACAGATGCCACTGGCCCCCAACGTTTATGATGGCAATGAGATGCCTCTGCTGCCCGTTGGTGACCTCAGCGACATAGCCAGCTAGTTCATAGTCTGGTGTTTCCGAATCAACAACTTTGTAAGACCTTTTATCCGCACGAGCAACTAAGCTCCACTTGTTGGCTGGCGCCGGTGTTGCTTTCCCTGCTAGAGTCGCTGAATGCGCAGGCTTGACCACAGTAACAAAAAGGACAGGTGACATAGCAGTGGTTTGCCGGACGACAGCCATGGAGTGATGCTTCTGACATTTCTCACACCAAAGCCAGCTATCATTAGACCGCGACAACGCTGCAGACAAGCCCTTATGATCAGCAGCTGTCGCCTCGATGTTTACATGAGGCTCAACAATGTCTGCACGATATCCGCAAGTGCCATACATCCGGCTTGTAAGCGTTGTGCCAACGATGTCTCTTAGCTCAGTTTCACCATTCGTGTACTGGATCTCTTCGTTCATCAATCCTCTTATCAGAAAACTGTGCAGCTCAGTTAATTTCTCTGAAGCACTCCTGTTCACATCGAGCAGGCCCTGTGTGATTGCCTCAGGGTTGGCACCTAGCATATTCAGAAAGTTCGCAGCACGGCACTGACGACCGCGACCTTTGTGAAGCATATCGAAGAGCACAGCAAGTTCTCCTAGAAAGGGCAGGGGCTGGTAGTTGTAGGCTGCGAATTTGTGAAGAGCCCAGTTATGGACAGGCGCACACCACCTCAACAACTGTAGAAGAGAGTTGCAGTAGGTGTTACCGGGAACCTGGTTCTCCAAGCCAGAAAATCTTGACTTGTTGTAATACTGGAAGTTGAAGTCGTCCACGCCAAAGCGGGAGTAATGAATTTGCTGCTGACGGTAAACACGAGGCACTTTTCCGTGAGCTATGCTGTCGTCTTTTTCGAAAAGATTATCACTGAGATCACCATCCGGACCCTGGCGCTCTCGCTCGCTCAGAAAGCGTGGGATTGAAACCGAGGAGCGACGATTAAGCTTGAGTACCGAAACGTACTTGCTGGCAACATTGCGTTTGGCTTGAACAAGGTCACGGACAGGCGGCATGCCCACCTCGAGCTGGAGAGGTAATGACCAGGAGCTCAAAAGCTCAGACTTATAGTATGGCATACCAACAGCTGACAAGGGTGTAGTCGGGCCAATGTGGGGTAAGGCCTGCATGGATGCTGGAAGGTCAAGACTTTGTGGAATGGCCGTGGGGTCACCTGGCAAATTCCGTGACCAATGGTGAATCCATCCATTGTCCTCAATGAAAACAACGCTATCACCTTGCGGAGAAACATCCATTCCAGCAAGGCGGGACGTAAGCGCCATTTGCTGAATGGTCATCAGACCCGGTTTTTTCATGTCAACAGAGAAATGGATCTGGCCGTTGTTGGATGCTACTGTACAATTCGTGGGAGATCTCGGATGCATGCGTACAAACGCAGCTCCATCAGCGATAGGCAGCAAAGGTAGAGACTTCGCCGCTTTCGTATCGTACACGTGGACGATCTGGTCCTGCACAGGGCCATACCTACGCAGACTCAGACCACAAGTCATTACCATGTTCTTTCGACAGTCCAAGTCCGTCAGGGATCCCGTGTGGCTTTTGACAGCTTGAAGGGTGTCAAAAGTATTGGAATCAACGATCTGTACCGTGCCGTCGCTTAGGCCGAGGCAAATATTAGGGGGACTTTTCCGCAGGAAAAGTATTGTTACACCTTCGGGGGCATCCAGTGCAAATGTACCTGTTTCACGAAAGGTGTCGAGGTTGTATCTATTGACACGGCGCTCGGAGGCCACCAAAATCTCATTATCAGACACCAGAAGACGAATCCCTTTCATATGTGGCGCGTGTGCTTTTAGCAAACCACTACGTTTGTGACAACGCACCCCGTCATCACTCAAGCTCCATACCAGTTGCGAGGCCACTTGAAGGTCCAGCACAGGCCCATTGTGTGCCCTGAACGCTGTGTATGGTCGGAGGAGGGGGCCCCAGAATGAGCTCAAGCGACCGGCAGAGTCTCCCGTCCATACTAGCTCCTCATGGGGATCATAAAAGACGTGCTCAAGACTTGCCGGCGCGTGCTTGTTCCCGGTGCCGTTGGTAGTGCAGGCAGTCTCCTGCCAGCCGTCCATCAGGGTGGCTGCCGGCGCGGCGGAGGTTGGTACGTGCGCTGATGTAAGTTCCCATTAGATACACTTCATACCGCGTTGCGTATCTCGCGTTGTACAGGCATAAGAAGACCACGTTCTAACAGGCAGCGCACTTCTGAAGTAAATTTACACACAATGCACTGTATCTATTAGTGTGAACGGAGGGCAGTGAGACAAATGAGAAAGGGGCAGCCAAGTCCGTGATGTCAGCTGTCATCTCCTGTGATGGCCTCGCCCCCTGAATTTAGACTTTTTCATTAAAATCAGTTGAGATCCAACTCAAAATACTGCGCGATCATGAAGCGCACGATGGAAAATCCTGAGAGGGTGCTTCCTATAAACAGCACAAGGGCAAGTGCCACAGGCAAAAGGAATACCTGAGTGTTCGCCAGCAGTGGCAGGTTCGAGTAGCCCAAAAACGTGATCAGAAAGTAATGTGAGATTGCAGTGCTATACAGAAAGTTTCCCAAAATAACGCTCAAGATGCGTTGGCTCTGCAATACGGGCAGTAGAGCAAACTGGAACACATAGAGATACAGCCAGATAACCAGAAAAGAGTTACAGTGAATATCGAAGCTGTAGGGCCACTCCACGCTCGTTTCGGAGCCAGAGCGCAAAAGAAACTTCGACGCTAAGCCCCATTCAACAGTTGAAATAACCACACCGACGGCAAGAAAGTCAACGACTACCATATACAAAATCAACCTGAGAATTGCACCAATTGAAGGAGTATACGCTAGACCCCAAGCTATAGCAGAGAGCATTAGCAAAATGACCATTAATAGGACGAATGAAGGATCATCACGGGCCCAATGATTTCGATTCTGTTGCCGATAACGCATCGCCTTGTATACTTTGCGAGGAGAAATAAACAAGTTAAGCATCTCCCACGTCGCAGTCTCGAAATCCAGAGCTGGTGGCTTCAGTAACAGCCGCACATACCTGGGTGCCCGCATTGTTCACTGGATACGCGGGGGGCCTAAAGGTAGAATGTGACAAAGGCCACTCGCGACGGGTGGGAGCTGCGCCTGGCATCGCGACTCCCTCGCGGCTACCCCAAGACTCCCTTGCAACGCCGGCTCGACACCAGGCCAAATTGTGACCTAACAGCCTGCCGAGGCAAGGTCTGGGCTACCCAACCATTGAGGTCCACTATGAGAGTGTTCATAAAAAATTCACGGTAACACAGGCTCAGAACCAGCGCTTGGAAAAAAAGCCCGACGTGGGGGTCGAACCCACAACCTTGTGATGACTTTTATCCCTGACGAGTTTTAAGAGTCACACGCTCTGCCGATTGAGCTAGCCAGGCGCTTCTTGCAAGCACATCACATTACTTTATAGAAGTCCTTGGTTTCTGTTACTTTGAGACAGGCGCGTGTAGAGCACACAACACTGCTTTGAACATAAGAAGGCTGTTAGTCTGTGTGTAAATGAATCATTGACACGCCAGGATAGCCGGGTCCGCCAATGTCAGTCGCTAGTTGGATCCTGGGATTGACGTGTGTAGTTTTATGAGGGGATAGGGTTTGCGGACTTCGCTGCGTTTCACTTGTCCGCGAGCGACTTTTGACTGTTTGGCGGCAGGAAGGAGGCGCGGCTCTTGATGCCCAAGCATCGGGACAAGCCGCGTTCTTGTGATGCTTGCAGAAAGCGAAAAACGCGCTGCGTAGCACTGTCCAATGAGCTATGCGAGTATTGCCAGCGCGTCGGTAAACAGTGTACTTTCGAGACTATGGAATCAACAGATCAATCGGCCCCTCTACAAATCGAGATTACTCCAATTGAGCGTGATAAGCCGGTCAGATACGAGTCCCTTGGCCCGACGGTTGCACTGCCTGGATATGATAGCATTATGTTGGCAGGGCCTAGCGGTGACCAAGACCCCGTCCTTCTACAATACTATGAGAAAGACTCTGATGGCCTTTCGAAATTTGTCAACTATGGGATTCGCAATGTGGATAATACTAAGGGAAGGCTTCCTGTGGAATTCATGATGTTTAGAAAACCTCTGTCCACGCATACAGAAAAGATTGCAGAAGTTCAGCGAGAGCAAATACTGGAACTGGCAAAGCCGTACAGTGAGCGTCTTCTTGCACTTTATTTCAAATTTATTGACTGGTCTTATCCAGCCGTTGACAAAGAGGCGTTTTACCAAGCGTATTACTTCGACAGGGCACAATTACACTCAGGATTGTTTGCGAGCATGATGGCTCTTAGCACAATTTATTGGAAATACGATAGGCAGCTCTGCGTTCGGCCGATTCCGGCAAAATTAACAGCGGGATTGTGGGAGCTTGCTCAGGCACGGATTGAACAGGAGATGGCTGCGCCGACACTCTCCACTCTTCAGTGCCAGCTTCTTTTTCTCCAAAAGCGACTGCCAAGAGACGACCCGTCTGAGCTATCAGCTATGAGTGTACAAGTGTCCAAAGCAGTGGCTTGTGCGTTCACACTGGGACTCCACGTTGACTGCTCTCACTGGAACATTAGCGAGCACGAGAAAATGGTAAGGCGACGGCTCTGGGCTGTGCTTTATGTTTCTGAAAAGTGGTCAGCAGCAGTATTGGGCCGTCCTTCTTTACTTAACAGCCAGCAATGGACAGTGCAATTATTCGAAAGCAAATTTGCTGAGGAACAACTTTTTGTGGAGATGTTCAAGGTCACCGAGATACTTGATCCGGTTTTGGACGAGTTTTACGGTGCAAGAGTTCGTTATGGGGGTAATTTTTCGACGACGAGCGATACTACACTCAACCGAGTAGACTATTTCCTAGACAAGCTCAAGAAGTGGCGTGATGATCTGCCGGAAGGTCTGAGTTCCATGGACCCCAAAGCTGGTGACTTTTGTCGCAATGGGCAGCTATTACTCTGTGGACTCACCCTGGAGGTGCTCTTGCTCCGCGTCAAACTGCATCCAACGAATATGGCTTGTTCGAAGTTCGGCGACTACAGGAAACAAGCTCGCAAAACAATTCAAAATGTTATCAAGTACACGGGTGCCATCACTCACTCCCATCTTCATGCGTTTTGGCTGTCTGCAAGCAGCCTGGAGTTCTCCTCCCTAGCTCATTTCGTGTTCTTTTATTTTGTTCAAGGCCGTCCAGAAGAGCAGGCTGAGATGGGTCCGCATGTGCGCAAGTGGCTATGGGCCTTACGAGTTCTTAGCAACGCGTGGCAAGAGGGCACAGGTCTTGCTGCAATGCGGATGGACTCAGTCTTTCATATGGGCAGCACTTCTGTCACCATTCCCCAACCATCGCTGCGAGAGTTGGCAGAGGCCAATGGTTCGACGTTCGACTTCACAGATGTATTTGGGCCCAGTGACATTCTTCATGATGACATTGTTCCTTTAGATGCACAAGACGCGGTTTTCGAGAATCAGGAATACTATCAGGATGACCACAATTCGATTCTCGACAATATCACTATTGATGACTTAGTCAACGATGATTTGCACGAGATCCTGTCCAAAGCGCTTGCCGACTTACCCAAACCAGGCTAATATGGTTATTTCAATCAGCAATCTCCTGACTTGTATGACATATAATGACAAATGAGATCAAGCACTTATCCTGCTGGACACAATTTCTCCAATACCCCAAGTAGATCCACCGCAAACTACAACAACAATGGGCCCACTTGCGACCACCTTGTTGCGGTAGACGGCGGCAAGCGCAGCGCCGCAGGCAGGCTCCACCAAAAACCGGTGATCACTTGCAAACGAATCCACAGCGTCCAGTGCCTCCCTATCAGTCACAAGCACTGACCTGGAGTTATATTTTTGTGCAAGCTCCAGTGCTTTCTCAGGGATATACCGGCTTCCAAGCGACGAAGCCACCGACGTTGGTGGGTCGGTAAGGATGACCTTACCAGCCTCCAGAGTCTGTCGGAAGCAAGAGGCATTCTCTGTTTCAACAACATACACCGGCACATCGGTCCAGCCATTGCGCTCAAGACCTACCATTACGCCCAGATACAAACCGCCCCCGCCGGCGGCAACAACGATGGCAGCGGGTTTCTCTGGGGTCTGAAAAACAAGCTCGTCCACCAAAGTCGAGTGACCTTCCCAGATTATAGGATTGTCGAAGGGATGGCAATAAACGGCATTCGTGTCTTTGCTCATGAGCTCCTTGACTTTTTGGTCAGCGAAGTACCATGACTCTCCGAACCGAATTACTTTTGCACCATAACGCTCAAGCCTAGCCACAGTGAAATCAGACGTTTTTTCTGGAACCACCACCGAACAAGGCCTGCCAGCCCGGAACGCAGCTTCAGCAACGCCAAGACCCGCATTGCCCCCAGAAGAGGAGTAGAAGTGCGCGTTAGCGTTGTTCGTTAGCGAAGAGTTGACGAGAGCAGTCATGCCCCGAGACTTGAAAGAGCCAGTCGGTTGTGTATTCTCCAGTTTCAGGTAAACGTCATTGCCTAGGTATGTCGACGGGATTAACGGAGTAGCAACGTACATTGCAATATGCTAGCGACGCGCGAAGTGTGGGGACTGAGATCAACATGATAGTACTGGGCTAGGGTGATCACCAAGCTGCTGCACACCCGATAATAATCTGGTTTAGTAAGGCCAGCGATACCGGCCCAGGAACATAAGAGCTGCCGTCCACCTGACCTGACGGGATAATTACAGTAGATACGGCTGGCAGCTGCTCAATTGCTGTCCTTAAATAAGACAGTCGACGAGCATAAAGCAATATGGAAACGTTTTTCAAAGCCAATCGCGTGTACGCAGTTGCGGGAGCTTCTACGAATACAGCCAAGTTCGGCTACAAGGTTCTGAAATGGTACCATGACCACAACGTACCTGTGGTACCAATCAATCCTCAGCAAGAGACGATTTTAGGCATTTCATCCGTGGCGGACGTTACGAAAGTACCTGTGCCCGACGGCTCGGATTTGGTGCTCAGCATCGTGACGCCAGCACCGGTGACGAAAGCCATCCTCCATGCTTTGAGCCACGCACAGGGAAGAGTTGACAGCGTGTGGCTTCAGCCGGGCACTTACGACCCCGACACGTTGCAGCTGGCCAGACAAAAAGTTCCCAATGTAATCACAGACTGTATTCTTGTCAAAGGGGAAAGCTTCCTGGCGTCTAGCAAGCTTTGAAGGTAATGCTATGCTCATCGATAAAGCTTTTCCAATGTCACGCAATTAAAGGGGCTCTTATGGCGGACTTCAAATAAATAGTAAAGCTATAGAATGCCCCGCGTCAGAATATAGCGCTTGGCAATACAACCACTCATCAAGGCACTAGCGACTTACGCTGATCTCATAGGGAAATGGGGCAGCATCGGTAGTGGTTATGGCTGGTATTTCCTCGCGAGTTGAGTCTGTCACTTGAATTATCTCGAAAAGATTCCGCTGAAGCTGTTGCTGTGTTTGGAGCTGCGCCTCCTCCGATGCCGGAACCACAAAACCCTCAATTATCCACTCTTCCCAGCAAACGTCCTGGGTCCGCGCGAACCACGAGCTTTTACGAATTTTTCGATCATAGAACTTGATACTAACCATAATACGATCAGTTTTGTGCAATATGTTCCGCAATTCTTTCATTTTCTCCTTGATAATTTGCTCGACTTCGACGTCTTTAGCGACCGGGTATGTGACATTGACGACTTCACTAGTGGCGGGCGCCATGAGACCGAACATGCGCTGAAAAAGAATAGTGGAAAGGTGAGCGCGAACAACTTCCTCCATGAGTTGACGATGTGCCGTCACCGTAAGCATCCTCGTCTCTGTCATGTTCGAAGGCAACGCGGGACACGTACTGCAGCGTGGCAATGATGACCTACTGACTGCTCGGGACGCTGCTCCGTGTTGACTTAATGGGACAATCACTCAATGATGGAGCAGGATGAGCCAGTAAGTGACCTGGGAGACTTCAAGAGAACAATATGGTCCAAGTAAATAACGAGTATCAGGATACTTAGGTGTCTAACTACATGTGATACGCATTATAGTCAAAGATGGGGAGCTTCCTTTAGTGAGATTAGGTAAGACACGACACTCCGAACGCTGCTCTGGACGCTGCTTGGCCCCAATATTTTGCATTTAACGCGAGAAAATAAATATTGATATGAATTATAAAATGGAGAAAGCTTCTCGAAAGCCTCATTAGAAAGCCTCATCAGAAAGCACCAGACCACGTTGATCTTACAAGATAGCGCGCATGCGCGGCTGGAATAACTCAAGTATGCTGTCGACCGTATTCTGGGCCTGATCGGTCGCCTTAGTATCCATAATGTCCTTCTGTGGAACCGTGAATTTCCCAAGAACATGCTTCGTCACATACTTGCTGTCCATGGCGATGGGTGCACCTATTCCCACCCTCAGTCGAGCGAACTCCCCAATTCGAGCAAGGTCTCTAAGACCATTGTGACCGCCAAAGGCCTTGGACGGTAGTTTGAACTTTACCTCGCCGGCCTCTAAGCTCATGTCATCGTGAACAATAATCATGTGCACGTTGTTGCCATGTATACTACGGAGCACTGCCATTGCCGCCCTGGCGCTCAGATTCATGAATTCTGTACTCTTTGCAAAAATGATGTTATCGCTCGCAGCCAAAGGGCCCATGACGACGCTTGCCAGCGTAGTTTCGCGCTGAAGCCCCGAGTATCGAGCCTGTAAGTTCGTCAAAATGCGGTGGCCGGCATTGTGTCTAGTGCCAGCGTACTTTGGCTCGGGGTTGCCTATTGATAAAAAAACGACCTTTGTGGCCTGGTCAACTTTCAACTGAGCTCGTAACTGATGTAGAAACTGGTTGATAGGAACTTTCATGTGTAGTGTAAAAATGCGAGAATCTATCCCACGTCTAAATATTCCTCCTGTGAGAGGGTGAATATATAGTGATTAGCGCCAAAATAATGACTGCATGTTCCAGCAGTCTCGGCCGCTTACTACGCCGTCATCACGCATGCGTCTGCACCTAGAACACGGCACAAACCACACGAGACCGTAAACATAATTTCCGAGGAGAATCGTCACATGAGCAATCTGATATTGCTTTACTATCCTTATAGAATGAGGCATAATGCCATTAATGTCAATAAAGCCGTGTAGTGTCGCGGTATAATAGATGCCGCATTGGACAGCTGCAGAGATGGCTCAGTAGGCCGCGCCAAGGGGGCTGTGGGAGTTTCGCTGGACCGCGGGACATTATCGGTGAGGGTTCGCGTTGTTATCTTGGTAAGGGTGCTGTCACTCCTTGTCGTGTCGGTTTGGATTGTTTCAAGTTGAGGGCTCGGAAGGGGGCTTGAGTTGGTGTTCGCCGGGACGGTAACCGACTGCGAACTCGTCAACGGCGAAACCTTCGTAACAGAGTTGGGTACGCGGAAGCCCGTGGCAACCAGCGCAAATGAAGGAGATGCCTCGCCAGGCGTATGCGTGGCCGTACTTCCGATACTAGCAAGTGACGTATGCGCAAAGTCCGAGAACTGAGTGGCTGGTTGCGTCACAGAGGACAATTCGTATGTCTTATTTTGCTCAGCGCGTGGGACTGAGAATGAAGGGCTTTTTGCCGCACTTGCTGGTGAAGAAACCGATGCAAGTGCTTGTGTTGACGGAAGAACGGCCGGAACGGTCTTGAGCTCAGATATCGATGAATGAGAAGTGCGGTGGCACGCGCCGGCGGTGCAATTAATAGTGGCCACCACTATGGAGCTCACTGTAGTAGCCCGGATATAGGGTGCAGAGTCAGGCGGTGCTGAGAATGGGCAGGGAAGCCAAGAGGTTTGGGTGATCTCCGTCACACTGCCTGAAAAGGGAGCAAAACTCGTGAAAATAGTATAGCAATCCGGTGAGTGGGTAGTCAGGCTTGAAGAGGCAGATTGCGATGTGGACGTGGTGGGTCCTGCAGACCCAGGAACTGATAAGAGGCTGGTCGGCTCCGGAGTGGACGTCGCCTGCGTCCTAGTAATCGGCGTGGCAGTACTGGGGCTTGTACAGTTTATCGACGACTTTGCGGTGTCGACTGTTGGCGCTTCTCCGCTACTATACGTGGTAGTGATTGTTGCGAGACCATTTGTAGTAGAAGAAATAGCCGAAGAAGGTGTCCCCACCGAAGACTCTGAAGGGGGTAAAAGGGAAGATGAAGATGAAGTAATGGGGATGGAAAGCAACACACTGATGGACGAGTGTCTATCAGAGCTGACTGCAGATGCCGAAATTGTAGCAGGCTGAGAATGCGAAGAAGTAACTGTCGACTCCGCTGAGGCGCTAGAGACAGTAACTACCGAAGATGGTTCTGATGATGCCAGGGTCGTGGTAGTTAAAGAACTTGAAGACAGATAGGGCGAAGTGGTGGTGAGTTCTACTGACGGGGTGGCGGTGTCAGCTGATGAGGTCAAGGTCGAAGAGAGAGGAGCTGACGAAAATGTCGTGAAACTGGATGTGGAGGCGTCTTGCGTTGAGACTGCCTCGCTGGTGGAGAGATACGCCGAGGAGGTGGAGGAATCCTGGGACGTTGACTCGGCGACAGTTGAATCGGGAATGGTGGTGGGACACACATCTGTGAAGACAATTTGCCATCCATTGATAGTGGTGGTGATTGCTTCAGTTAATGTTAGTACCAAGCCGGCAGCCAGCCGGTTTAGTAGCAGAAGTGTCAAAATGCTGTTCAGTCTCATCGCGATTTGAAGTAGCTCGAATAGGCAATTGTCAGTGGTAGGCGCATCGCCATTTATTTATACTCGGTCTTTATGCATGTAGCGTCCTGATGCGTTTCCTGGCCTACCGCATGCAGCTCTTGAACTGTACAAGTCGGGCAAATGTCGGGCAAATGCTTCCAGCTTCAAACGGCTGTGCAACGGAAGTGAGCCACTCCATGGAGACTAAGACATATATTAACCACATAACAGATACCACATACTCTAATTTCTCGAAAATTGCTGTTACAATCTTGTGTCTAATGAATTTTCCGCTCCCGTTCGTTGTTTGTGCGAGTGGTTTTGCACGGCTGCAGGGTGAAGGGTTAACATGCATAAGCGAGTCTGTGGGTCCGTGAATTCCGGCCGAAGATGTCCGAGCGAAAGGGTGATATAGCACCTGAGTGGTTCGTGCAGCATGGAACGCCACGAATAGTTTAGTAGAGGATTTGACAGAGTGTTTGTGTGACTGTTGATTGCAACTTGTGCTAGCCGTAACTCTGTGACTCCGCGGGTTCCTATGTCCTCCTCGGGCGTTCATGATTTACTCAGTCTTCGACTGCATTGTCGATAGTTCGACCCTAGTATTCAAGGCTGTGGCAGCTCAAGCAGACGAGCCTGTCAGACGAGCCTGTCAACCCCTTTAGATGAAAGGCAGTATCCTGCGTCACGTGCCAAAGCTGCTGACTACGCAAGAGGCAGCACAATACTTGGCTACCCAACCCGCCTCCCCAAGTGGAGTTGCAATCTGCGCAGTCTGTGGCTAACATGGGTATTGAGGGGCTCCCGGAGCACCCGGCGGCTGCTCGGAATGAGCTGCTGGCCCGCATTTACTCCGTGGCCACATTCCCGGACCGCATGCCGGATGCAGACGACATACGAAGTCTGGTGTCTGGCATACGCGAATTTATCCGAGAATCGTCGAAAAGCACGCGTCCAGATCCTCTCGCCCTTCCTGAAAAGGCTCGGTCTTTAGTTGACTTCAATGTGATTCCTCAAAAATCCCTGACATTTGACAATAACGCTCAGAAAGAGAAGGCGGCCGCGGAGCTCTCGAGTGCAGCTATCGCTACGGCCACGGGCGACACAAAGGAGGGGCGCACGCCAACATCTGTTTTAGCGGACCTCAGCAAGACAAATGCATTACAGCCTGGAGCGGGCAAAATCTCGAAACAGGACGCGTCCACCTTGGCACCTGTCGAAGATCTGGTGCTGGAGTCCGCATCGGATAGGGCTCCCAACGAGGGAGTTGCAGACTCGGAAATGAAGTCTGCTTTTGAGCCGCGGCCTTTGTCTGGTACTGTCGCGGCAGCTGAGGATGTTTCTTCCATTAAGACTTCGCCCATCAATGAGGTGCTCTCGCAGGAGAGCTTGGACAAGCGCGCACGCCTGATGGCACGGCGCAATGCACATCTCACCGCGTTGGAGGCCAATCCACGTATTCTAGACGTTTCTGCGGAAGACAAGAACTTTCTGGCCTACATCCTGCCGGATCGCGTGCCTGAGCCGCCCCAGAGCCGCCGCTCGTTGGCGGACCTTTATTTCACCATCCAAGCACTTCCTACCGCTAAGCTACTCTCATCTTCCCAGAAAATTCTGACCACAGATCATTACAAGTTATCTCTGCTGGAAGGCAGGCTTTCGGTTACGTATTCACGTATCGAGGAGCTCAAGCGCAACGAGAAGTGGAGTTTGCGTCAGCGTACGAAATTCCGGCCTCAACCTCGTGAAAAGGTTCAGCATGATTATGTTATTGACGAAATGCGTTGGATGCAATCCAATTACACACAGGGGCGGCGTTTCAAAATAGCAGTGGCATACGAGCTTTCACGTGCCGTGCTAGACTGGTTCTCAACTGGTGGTCAACTGAGACCTATCAGTGCCCCTGCGAGTGCTGAAGCTACACAGCTCCAGCGGCTCTCTACTGATGAAGATGAAGCTGACGTGGATAGGAGGGACTTTGCCGATACATCTATTCCTGACAGTGAGGGACTGCGCGTGAATGATACGAACAGGGACAAGGAAGCCTGTCAGCCTCCTGAACATGACATGAATACTGGAACAGCGCACACTAGTTCAAAAGGTGGAGACATAACGCGGGCTTCCATGACAGGCTCGCCTGTTTCCCCGCCGCAATCTGTCGACCCACAGTTTCTCGTCTTATCCCCCAATGGAGATGAGGCCACAGTTCCGAGCAAAGCTCACACGAGGAGCCTCTCATCGCTGATCCCCATGATGACAGAAGATGGAGCCAAGCTGCCCGGTCTTATGCCAACTGTAGTGCATAGTGAGGATCTTAACACTGTCTCAGATGAGATTCTCGCGAACCTTCACGAGCTCCCAGCGCTAAAGAAGACGCAGTACATCGACGAGTTCAACAATTTGAGTATTACTTCTCTCACAAAGTTTCTGGCAGCACCTGATTCTACGCGTGGCTGGCGGCGCGTGGTGCTCGAAAAACCCCGAACGCTGCCAACTGGCCTTGCATTCGCAGATCCTACTGTTTCGACCATCAGCAGTACCCACACGAAAGTATTTCCTCGCGGTCACCGCCATGAGCAGGAAGTGCGTGCGCCCCGGCCGCCTGACACCCACTACATGAGCTATCGCGCCATGTCCATCTGGCTTCCTCATGAAGATCAAAAACTTATCAAGCTTGCCAAAGAACTAACCTACAACTGGTCGTTAGTTTCATCTTATCTGGCGGCGTCACCTACAGGAGGATACGTTGCCAACGTGGAGAGGCGCACGCCGTGGCAATGCTTTGAGCGGTGGCTGCAGCTTACACCATCATTCAATCGAAAGGACTTGCGTGGTGACTTTGCCGAGGCGGCGCGGATTTGGCTCGATGCTTCGGCAAAGGCACAGGCGGCTAACAAGCGCCGCTTGGCACCAGTAGGCGTCAGCGCGGATAATCTTCAGCGTGGGCACAAACGATTACGTTGGGCGAGCATGCTAGACAGCATCCGCAAGGTCAAGCGTAAGCAGGAGAGCCAGCCAAAAGGCAATCCGATGCGCCGACAGGCGGCACTCGAAACTCAGTCGAGCAGCAGCCAGTCACGCGCAGTGCCGTCGGTGGCTGAGCTTGCACGCATGAAGTTTGAGCGTGAAAAGGCGCGCCACGAGGCACTTGCGC
This sequence comes from Wickerhamiella kazuoi, assembly GCA_030555755.1. NCBI lineage: Eukaryota > Fungi > Ascomycota > Dipodascomycetes > Dipodascales > Trichomonascaceae > Wickerhamiella > Wickerhamiella kazuoi. The sequence goes on along the minus strand of JANIVI010000016.1, from coordinate 26,672 downwards.
AGCAGCAGCGGGCCACGCGAATGCAGGCAGCCATGGCACGCATGGGTCAGCGGGCGAATGCCGCCGCCGCTGCAGCCGGGCAGCCTGCGCGCCCAGGCGCCGCAGGTGGCACCTCTGCTAGTGCTGCCGCCGGTACCACGGCGGCGCAGCCGGGCAGCCATGCTGCCAGCGATTCTAAGACCTCAGTCAGCGCTGGTGTTCAAAGCGCAGGTACCGATGCGCGCCTACCGAATCCAATGCTCACTGGGTCCATTGCGGGCCTGCCGCTGCCGCAGTCGATGGCCGCAGCGGCGGCAGCTGCCGCTGGGAACCAGCAGCAGCACCAGCAGCAGCACCAGCAGCGACAACAACAACAAGCACAACAACAACAACCACAACAACAACAACAGCAACAGCAACACCACCACCATCTCCAGCAACAACAGCAACAACAACAACAACAACAACAACAGCCGGCGCAGCAACAACAACTGACGCCCGAACAGCTTCAGCAGCTGCGTGTGCATAAAGAGCGACAGCTGCAGCTCGCGAGACAACAACGCCTGCGCCAGCAGCAACAAGCCGCGCAGGCTGCGGCTGCGAGCCGTGTGCAGGCCGCACAGACTGGACCTGGTATCTCAAAGCCCGGCGAGCCGACAGTCTCGCAGAGTTTCACAATCGGTCGCACGGGTGGGCTCCCGCAGCAGGTTAATGGACCTGGACTGAGCACGGGTCCCGGTGGACCTGGCGGTCCCGGAATGGGCCAGGGTGTGCCCCCGCCTGGTGCGGGGATACAGCGTCCGCCGCAAGCCCAGATCTCACGGCAGCAGGTGCAGGCGCTGATGATGCGGATCAAAGAGAAAAATCCAAATCTTCCCAACGAAGAAGTACAGCGAATGGCGAATGCGCACCTTCGCAACTTTTTTCAGAAACGCGCGATGGAAGCCGCTCAGCGCCAAGCCCAGGCCCTGGCCGCGGCGCAGAGTGGCCGTGGCGGCTCAGCTCCGGTGCGCCCGCCGTCGGGAATGGGCCGCCCAGGGGCTGGCCTCGGCCCACACCAGCAGCAGCAGCAGCAGCAGCAGCAGCAGCAGCAGCAGCAGCAGCAGCAACAGCAACAGCAACAGCAACAGCAACAGCAACAGCAGGCACTGCAGCATCAGCGCATGCAACAGCTGCAGCAAGCACAAGCCCGAGCCAATCTCGCGAATTCGCGGCCCAACACGCCGGGTGCTGGCTCGCCGCCAAACCACTGATCGTTCGTGAGCGCGCCTGCCCGGTCCCCAGCAACACTTTGCATATTTATAACGAGGCTAGATCTGTTAATATTCGGCTTCTGTACAAGAGGAATTCTAGAGAGGGACAAGCAGCATAATGCTGCTCCGCATTCCAGTTTAAATATCCTTGGCCACGCCGTCTAGGCTCACATCGCCCATACCCAGCTTGAACGATACGCGCCAGCGCACTTTAAGCGGCTCGGAGCCAGACACAGAAGCCAGCTGCGTGATCCCGTGCGTGGCGCGCGGCTCCATTGAGGTGCTCGATGGTGGATCTATGCGCATGGTCCGGTTTTTGGCAGGCGCAAGCTCGAGTTTAAGGTTGGTGATTTTCTTGTCGCTAGGATTTGAGAATTTTGCCAACAGCTGCGTCTCATTCGCTGCTTTTTTGACCTCGAACTCGAACTTCAGCTCGCCTGTGCTTGCGATCTCTACCGTCTTACCGCCATCGTCTACTATAGTGGCCGTTGGCGCCGGCAAAGTTGCTGAGGTCAGACTATCAAAAAAGTCGGCCTCGCTAGCTGCGTTGGAAGCTGCAGCAGATCTACCGCCAGTCGCAGCAGCAGCTACTGAACCCGGGGACGAGCCGCCGAAGTCGCCAAGCAGGTCCACCAGACCACCCTGGGTCGAACCGCTACCAGTTGGAGCAGGTGATGCGGGAGCTGACGCTTCACCGCTGTCGCCGCCACCAAGGTGCAGCCCGCCAAAGTCAAGGCCAAGCAAATCCGCAGCTGCGCCCGTTGGCTCACCGTCTGTCGGAACATCGTCGATGTCGATCAGTGAGTTAATCACGGCCTCGCGACTTGTATCAATTTTGCGACCACTTGCCAGCGATGGCACCTGCAGGTGCTTAGCGCCCTCGTGATCGCCCTTGGATACCAGATCGTATTTGGCCACGAGGGAGTTGATGTAGTCGCCCACAGCGATGACCCGGGCAATAGCCTCCTCATCGGTAGTCTCGTCCGCCGACTCATCGTGCACGATTTTCTCGATCTTTGGTTGCGCGTTGCGGAGAGATGCTACAAGCTCGCTAAACACGTCGTCGTCAGCAATCGGCTCCCCCGGCTGCAGGCTGTTGAGCATCTCCTCGAGAATCTCGCCCTTGCGACGAAGTTTGTCAAGATCTTTGGCAACCTTAGCGTGGTAATCGACCTTGTTCTCACGGAATCCGGCCATCACCGACATGAGGTGGTTAGCCTCGCGCAGGTCCTGCGGCGTTCCGCTACGAATGAGCTCCTGGAGCTTGGCACTCTGCGCCTCCTCATCCTCCTTAGCGAGCTCAGCGGCAGACTTGAGCGTCTCGGGGGCATTGAGTACAGCTGCATCATCGCGGTTGATCTCGGGAAACATGTAGCCTTTGTGGCTTAGCAGGCGGTGCATATCGCGGATATAGCCCAGGTCGTCGCGGTACTTAGACGTACGGGCAATTGTCTCGCGCCATTCCTCGATGCACTCAAGGATTAGCAGCTGAACTCGCGAATAATGCAGCGGGGGCCGCTCGGGAAACCGCTTGACAAGGTTATTGAGAAAGTCCTTGCGCGAAATCTGAAGATGGAAGGGATATCCGCAGTTCTTGACACATACATCCAGTACTGCAACGGCCAGGATCGCCACATGAGGATTACGCGAATTAATGTGCCGTACGATATCCGTAGCTGCCTCGCGTGGAGCCGTGCCCTTCTTCTCGTTGATCACATCCGCGATCTGCAAATTCAGCGAAAGATCAGGCTCTCGCAGAGTTGGGTTGACCGCACGATCAATCAGCGTATGAAGACGGCCAATCGATGACTGGCCCGAGCCGTGCAGCACTGGAGCACGGTAGGGCGCATCTACGCGGAAGCGGTCGGTGTAGCTGCCGCCGCCGCCGCCGCCGCCGCTGCGATGAGAGCGCGAGGAGCGCGAGGAGCGTCCACTACCACCATTGCCGCCATTGCTTTCCGTAGGGGAGTCGTCGTCAGTGTAATGCGAAGGCATTGCTACCAATGACGCGAGCTGGCTTGTGCGGTGCGGTGGAACAGACCCCGCCTTTCCGTGGGACAGGTCGATTCTGATTATGTCAGTTGGCCGCGCCCCGCCACAGCGGCGGCTTGCGTCCAAGATCAGCCGGGACCACCCACCGCCTCTCAGCAGGTGGTGACTGTCAGGCTACACTGCGCGCACAGTCTTGCACCTCGGCACCCGGGCAACAACACCTTACTTGGCGCTGCAGCTGTAACCATGGCAATTCGTAATAAATTCCGCGAGGGCGCAGCTTGTATACACTGCTACAATTCAGATGCCCCAAATCATTTCGCATGTTCACTTCTAGTGAAAAGCTAAGAGCCACCTTTTAGTTCACCGATAGTACACGCGGCAGAGTTTAAGCTCTCCGCGAGCGACAGAAGGCAGGGTAGTCGCGCTCGGTCCTTCATGCACGCTGTCCACGGCGCGTGGTGCACGTGACCATCAAGTGAAATTTTGCGGTACCTGCCTAGTGCATCGAATGAAAAAGCAGCGCTGGATCACAATAGTTTTGCAGAAACTATGCCCGAGTGCCCTAAAGAGGGTCCCGTTATGCTCTAGCCTCTTGGCTCCTTCTCAGCTGTTAGTTGAACTACGTCTGAGTCACCTGCGGCAAGCGCGGCAGCTGGCGGGAATCGGGAATCTGGCCTGGCCCTTTTAGCCAGCTACATAAGCATATACGTTGATGCAGTGGATGCAGTCGGCCAAATCAAAAATGCTGTCGAAATCGCTTCGCCGACTCATGAGCACTGCACCCAAGATCGCGGAGCTCGATGCTTCGAAGCTCAAGATCACGCGCAATGAGAACCCCAAGCCGCTGCCGCCGAACGAAGACTTAGTCTTTGGAAAAACCATGTCCAATCACATGCTCACTGTCGAGTGGACCGCGGAACACGGCTGGGGCACCCCCGAGATCAAGCCTTACGGTCCCTTCTCACTGGATCCGTCGTCGAGCGTGCTTCACTATGCTTTCACGTGCTTCGAAGGCTTGAAGGCTTTCCGCGGTGAGGACGATAGGCTAAGAATCTTTCGCCCTGACCGAAACATGCTGCGGCTCAACTCTTCGAGTGCTCGCATCGCTCTTCCTACTTTTCCGCCGGAGGAAGGCGTGAAGCTCATTGAAAAGCTGGTCGCTGTTGACCAGGACATGGTGCCCAAGGGGAAGGGCTACTCGATGTACATTCGTCCTACAATGATCGGCACACAGGAGTCTCTTGGCGTCGCACGCCCGCAGAAAGCACTTTTCTATATTATAACGAGCCCTGTGGGGCCGTATTACAGCTCGGGCTTCAAGGCAATCCGCCTGGAGGCCACGGACTCGGCAGTGCGTGCTTGGCCCGGTGGTGTTGGTAACAAGAAACTCGGTGCTAACTACGCGCCCTGCGTGCTCCCTCAGCTTGAGGCAGCGAAGAAGGGCCTTCAGCAGAACTTGTGGCTGTTCGAGGACAATCTTACCGAGGTCGGCACCATGAACCTATTCCTCGTGTTCCAGAACCAGGACGGTCTCAAGGAGTTGACCACACACCCCCTAGATGGCACCATTCTTGAGGGAATCACACGCCAGTCAATTCTCGAGCTGGCGCGTGAGCGCCTTGATCCGAATGAATGGGAGGTGACTGAGCGTAAAGTCAAGATCCAGGAGGTCCAGGAGCGCGCTAAGCGCGGCGAACTGCTCGAGGTCTTTGGTGCAGGCACCGCCGCCATTGTTTCACCAGTAAAGGAGATTGTTTACCACGATGAGCCCATTTTTGTTCCTCTACCGGAAGGTAAGGAGCTTGGCCCGCTCACTGAGCAGGTGTCTAAGTGGGTTTCAGACATCCACTATGCAGAGGACCACCCGTTTGTGCGCATCATCGATGAACAGGTTTGAGTAATTTGATGTAGAGTGCACGATTGTTGGCATTACTTTATATGTATGTGTGTATATTTGTGCGATTGCAATGGTGCTCCATTTGTTGGAACATGCACGGTGCTTGTGGTGAACATTTGCAATCAAACAGCGCTCGAGCGCGCCGGGCTCGACAACAAACCTCCAAGGCCCTTGACGCTCCGTGTCGGTGACCGCGGCGTCACAGACGGGGCTGCGCTGCGCCGCAGCGTCCCTCCAGACTTTGCGCTGCTCGGCGTTGCAGGCGCCTGCGCCGCCAGAGGATCCATGGTCGGGATCTCTGTGCGCGGCTCATCCTTGGGCGGCGTGCTTGGAGGTTTAAGCGCATCGGCTTCAGTGTCGGCAGCAGGCGTAGCTGCACGGGTCGTAGTCGGGCTGAAAGCCGCCGCGGCGCCGGCTGCCGCCGCGGCCTGCTGTTCACCACTCCCCAGACGATCGACGCCAGCGCCGATGTTCGGCGAGAGTGGCGGCGAAGTCGCCACAGCGACGGCCGCCTCGTCGGCACGGCTCGCTTCTTCTTTGAGAGAGCGGTCGAGCGCGTTGCAGTATGTAGTATACTGCGCAGTCTGGCGCAGCAGGTACTGCGAACGGGCCTCCCAATTGGAATGCGCACGCGCGCTCACAGGGTATTTAGGATTGAAGACGCGCAGCATGTCGCCAAGGACAGCACTGTGTAGACCAAGCTCCTCGTCAACATTCGTCACGTACGCGCTAAGGTATTCGAACTGTTCTTTGGCCGACAGCGATGAGTGCAGTTCGGTGTCAGGCTGCTTTTTCCAAGCATACACATAGATTTTTTCATCGCCGATAACGATTGTCTCACTGTTCGAACCCGCACTCGTTGGTGGCAACGGAGTGGCGGCCTTGGCAAGCTCCATGGGCCGGCCCCAGCCGTACTCAGTACTGGAAATCATCTCGACCTGCGGCGGCTTAGACAATCGCGCTGCCCAGTAGTTGCAAGTGTACACGTACTCATCAGCAATCTCTGGTGTACCCGTCTTGAACCGAAGTAAGCGTCCATCGCTGAGCATAAGCGACCACTCGCCTTGGTTCTCGGCCTGGTCCGACTGCTGGGCCAGTGCATGAGTTAATATGAAGTTGTGCACGAGCTGTGCGCGGTTTAACCAATTACCATCACCGACAGCCTCGGGAGTGTTGCGCGTGCTCGTGGCTGCGCGGCCCTTGCCTCCTGTATTGGCTGCCCGAAGCCGGTATAGGCGCAGCTGCCCACGCTCGGCTACCGCAAACAAGTCAACCCACTCCTGCTTGTGTTGCTTCTTTTGGCCCGAGCTCAGACTGTGGAAGTGCTGGAACTTCAGTGGGCCTTCTTTCGCCCATGGAGGGCCAAGAAGGCGTAGTTTGTCAAGGCCTTCTTGGTCCGTGAACCCGTCAAGCTCCTCGTGCTCGGTCTGGGACGTGAGCGAGGACTTCCGAGCTGACGCGGCCATATCTGAGTCGCTGTTGACGTCGACCATGCTCCCTCTGCGGGAGATACTCTTGCGCGGCGAGTACTTACTGCTAGCACCACTCACAGAGCGGCTCGACGTGCCCCCAGCGGCAGCCCCTACAGCCCCTCCGGCGAGTGCGCCAGAGCCACTGCTCAGCGACTGAGCATCGCCCTCGGCCATTGCAACTTGGCTGCGCAGTGACGGGACGCCATCGGGCAACATCAGTGGCTCACGCGCGATCGACTTATAGTACAACTTGAGCACACCGCCGAGGCAGTTGAACCACTCAACGCGCGCATAGTCCCTCTTGTCATTAACGAGACTATCAATGGACGGATTCTCCGACTCAAGGTATGCACCATAGTCAGACACTTTAGCAAACACAGGCTTCTCAGTTGCGAACATCTTGTTAAGCGACTCGAGAACGTAGCGCACATACTGCTTCTGCGTCATCTTGGCTTTATTACCCTCGACATTAGTGTGCAAGTCCGTATTCAGTAGCAGAATTGAGTATGCTACCGTATACACCACCCCATGCGAGACAAATTTATGGTTGGGGTTTGACGCTAGCCAACGAGTAGCAAAAGCGTCGACGATGCGGTCGAGGTGCTGGGACTCGCCCTTGAGCTGTATCCGTGAGCAAAGGGCGCGAAATGCTGTAACAATGCTTTCACCGTCCCAGTTGAAGAGTTTTAGGTATTCCGCTAGCACCTGCTGACGCTCGGGCAGCTCCTCAGCCATCCAGGCCGCCGTGCGCTGCAAGTCAGTGCTATACGGCATGCTGTGGAAAATGGTGAGCGCAATGAGCTCTGGGTTTGTCGTTAGCTCTTCGAACGTTGCCGGCATAGGCACATCTGCCCGGTGCTGATAAGTCTTAGTCTCCTCGTTCCAGTGGGTGTTTGTCGTGGTGGTCGTAAAAATGCTCGGCGCCGGCTTGCGGCTGAACAACCGGCTAAGACCAAATGGCATCCTGACAGCTCCCGGGTGCCCACGGTCGGACAGGTTTGGCTTTATGTGCGGCCGTCGATTGGAAACCACTCCGGTTGGGTCGGCAGGTTGCTCGCAGCCTAGCTTGTCCGAAGTCGGCGGCTCCACACGCTGACAGAAATTGTGCAGCGAGCCCAGTCCCCTGCATGATGGATTGCAGGCACACTGCAGCCGGGGCGGGGCGTCAGGCCGGTTAACATATGGCGCGTGGAACCATGAGGGCACTCGAGACCATCTCCATGAAATATTTACGACCCTTCTGAGCGCCAAAAGTCGAGGCGTGATTGTTCAGCTGCCGTAACAGCTTGTCTATGGAGTTACAGTTAAATCCCCGGGGTCACGTATCCGTCCCTCTTGTCTCATCATGCAGCTGTACCCGTCCCCTAATCATCAACTTGAACAAGGGCCATTCGCCTCAGCATCTGAGGGCCGGCTCTGCGAGTATTTACGCCGAATGCCCTCAAACCACTCCTCATTTACTCAACGCAGTGATTTAAAATCTTATAACCAGACTTGCTGGCTACACAGACCACGGCGACCGCCTCGTGCCAAGTCAGTCACATGCGAAAGCTAGTGGTCCAACGAGGCCCGTGCCCACGCACGCCCCGCTACTAAGCGCGTCATTGTGGTGACGCTCTTCGCCGCGCGTCTGATGCCAGCTTTAACGTGGGGCCTGCATAAAATTGTGCCGCGATGCAGATAATCGCTGCTGGTGTAATGGCCGGCGGTCTATCAATGTTTCTAAGTCGCCAAGCTCGGATGGCATCTCTGAAGTCCTCCAAGTCTGATCGTTTTAAGCGCTGGAGCTCGTGACGTTTGCTCCCCGCAGGCACCGGCGGCACTCAGCGCACGGTCAAGGGTTGGTGGCACAAAAAGTCAGACCCACTTCACGTAAGCAACGGCGCAGAGAGCCGCTCTGGTAGCCGCCTGCCGCGCGCCCTTGTGCGGTAGCTGTCGAAGAAGTCCCAACAGCTAGCTACAGCCGTTTCAGGTATCGGCTAAATCGTCCCAGCCAGACTTACTGGACACAACCTGATTACCTTACAGCTGACATATCCATGGCGTTTACACACAGGAGTCTCAGACCTTCGTACAGGCGGGCACATCGTCCTTGATCTCCAGCTGACTCCAGGTGAGTTGGTCCAATGTCTTTTTTATTCGCCCGGAATAAACCCAAAACGCCACAGGAAGTTGTATACGCGCTTAATGAACTCATTCTTCGCCAAGATGCAGCCTCAGATCAAAAGGTAAGTACAAAGACGACAGCACTACTGTTGTTCGTTTACTTCGGCGCACTTTGTGCCGTGGAGTCTAGGACCCCTCAGAAACAGTTGACTAACGCCGATATTGGAGGAAATCTACAAACTAATTTATCAGGCCAAGCTCATTGCTTATGGAGACCAAGATAATGACCCCGATCCGGATCAAATATCCGCGCTAGCCAAAGAGATCTATTCAACAGACTTACTAGTGCATGTCATTGGGAATCTTGAGGCTCTGGATTTCGACAGCAGAAGGGATATCTCCATGATCTTTACATTCTTGCTCCGGCGCCAGATTGGTGCTCGTTCGCCGACCAGCGACTATCTCCTCACTCGCTCGACAGTTTTCGTGATGCTCATCAGCGCAGCAGGCACAACGGATACGCACAGTGCTGCATGTGTAATGCTCAGAGAGTGTACAAAGCATGAGGCTCTGGTTGAATACATTGTCAACCTTCCAGACTTCTGGGCATTCTTTGACATATTTCGTGAGCAGCCATTTGAGGTTTCTACGGACTGTTTCGTGACCTTCAGCGAGTTTCTTCGCGCCTACCCAGACATCACTGCACGGTTTCTCAAGTCTAATCTCAATGACTTCATGCGGAATATCAATGCGACCATCATGGCGCCCAATTATGTGATGCGGCGACAGACCTTGCGGTTGCAAGCTCAACTGATCCGCCATCGTCGCAACAACGAATACATGAAAGAGTACGTGCGCAACACTGAGAATCTCAAAATGGTGATGCGCCTTATGCGAGACAAATCCAAAAACATCCACTACGAGACGTTTCAGATTTTCAAAGTGTTCGTGGCCAACCCGGACAAGCCCCGCGGCATTTACGATATTCTCGTACGCAACAAAGTCAAGCTGCTAGAACTTCTTGAACGTCTCAAGGAGCTCGATCGCAAGGAAGATGACGTCTTCAAAAGCGAACGCAGATATGTGATTGATCGCATTCGCGAGTTGCCAGACATAAATGCCGCGGCCACGCGCTTGGCACTCGATCACACTCCTGGTGTCTCACCTTTGCATACGCCTTCTGCGTCTCCAACCCGCTCGAGAGCACCTACAGGCGAATCTTACCAACAACCCTCTGCTCCACCATCACCATCTCGTGCTCAGGTCCCCATCGGGCTCAGTCTAGGGCAGGCCCCTCCAGTCCTTGGTCATCAAGTTCCGCATCTTGAGCCTCCAGTGCTTTGAATAACGGCAATACCAAAGTATGGCACTCACGACTTAAATTATATACGTATCACATAACCGCATTCCAACGTTACGCCACTGAGCGTGCCTGATCATAAGGTCGCTGAGCCGGCAGCTGTTTTGAGGAACCTGTTTTCGAAGAAACGGATCCCGCTCGGCTGTTCATCACGACATAATAGGCCGGAGTCTTCTGCCATCTCCAGTTCCTCCAAAGAGATCATTAAACTCCAGTGGAAGTGGGAGCTTGTCTCCAGGGCACTTACGCCTGCAGCTGCCTGCCAGGGCGTTAACGTGGCAATCCAGTCGGCAAGCCGCTGCTGAGTTGACTTGTATAGCTTGGTCTCCACAACCTTAACCCCGCTTCGTAACTCACGTACCCTGATGGGGAGGTTCAGGTCTTCAGCCATGGACATCGCCGCGGCAACATCGTCTGGGGATACGAGCTCTGTGCCACGCGCGCGATTGTACAAGGAATATACGTCAAAAAGCGATATAACGCCACCCTCTGTTGCTAAAATTTTGTGCTTGTCCATGAATTCTGTTACCTGGCGAGCGATTTGTTGTCTAAAAGTCCTTTCACCGCTCACCATATCCTTCGATACCAAAGCGCTTTCGAGTCCAAGAGTTTGTACAGCTTCTGGATGAGTTCGCCCATACGCCTCAATTAGCTTTGTCAATTCAGCCGCCTGAGTTTCGATTGCTCGAACGTCAGTTAATGCGGCATCCAGTGCCGAGTTGCCTTCAAGCTGCCGCTTAGAGCTTGCTTGTTCGATGCTGTGTATGCCAAACTTGAAGGCGGCAACCTCTTCGGCGACGTGGACAACTTCCGACCCCTCATCGCCCCGTGATGACCTCGTAGGTGAGCCCCTGCCTGATCTGTGCCCCATCTCGGAGCCATCATGCAATACTTCGCCACCTCCGGTAGCTATCTTGCTCTTCGCAACAGCGGGCTGGAGCAGCACAAAGAAATCCCGAGCACCTCCTGCTCGGAAACTTAGTTTAACAACCGAACCTAGGTCGACAGCCGTCGACCTGGCCGACAGCCCTGTACCGCACACCTCACAGACTCTCAAATAAGGGTGATTGTGGAAAGTGCACACCGGGCACTCGATGTACTCCTCCTCGGCGGTCGTTGGCGGTTGTACTGAAACCGCGATTGACCTTGCATCCGTACTCAGTGCAGCCTCTATGACTTCTCCTGGGGCCTGCACACCACAATTCTCACAGATAGGTGCCTCACTTTGGCCCCGAACGTAGCTTTTCGAGAAATTATTTGAAAACGAGCAGATGGGGCAGATCCATGGGTTCAGATACTCTCGAGAATCAACCTCAGCGTCCATGAAATCCAATGTAATCTTCGGGCTCGACTTGATGAAGGCACCGGAGTATTCAGATGACCTTATCTGTTTGAGCGTTGCGTAAATCGAGTGCTCTTCGGGTTGGCTGTCATCTACATAGCATATGCGCTGGCTGGTAAGGTAGGCATAACCTTTGGAGTAGTTTCGAGTCTTCACATCGCCTTTGTAAAGACCCACATGACCCACTGTGTACAGAATTCGCTCACTGTCGTAAAGGACTGGCTGCTTGGCGACTGTCACGTCCAAACGGGCCCAGGCCATATATGGACGGCAGGCACGGAGGACGACACAGGCATGGAATGCGAGCCGGGATGAGCACTCACGTGATCGCGCATGCTTAGGTCGAGCAGCAGGATAACGCGCACTGTGGCTAAAGACATGGATAAAATATATAGGTGCTATGTACAGGGTGCCTACTTATTCTCTTCAAGTGCCGCTGCCTCGACGCTCTTTTCCAGAGCCGCGGCGGCTGCAGCTTCGTGGGTGAGGAGCGTCTGCCACGAACCATCAAGCGCATCTCGTACCTCACCAAGACCAGGCTCGTTGTTACTCGTGACGCCCATCAAGGTCTGCGCAAGCTCTTCCTGCCTCTGTCGGCCCTCATTGCGTGCTACTGTGTCCTGAACGTTGCGGTCCTTGAACATGAGGCTCTGCTGCTGGGGTGATGTAAGACGCGCGTCCGTCTTGGCAAAGGCCTTGTCCACGGCAATGTCAAGCTCTGCCGGCGTCAAGATGAAGTCGCGAGCACTTTGATAAAGCTCCAGAAGGTCTGCATTGCGGCGCTCTATCTGACCAAGCTCCGCCTGCTTACGATTAGCCTCGCGTTTGAGTTGAAGCAGACGCTTTTCCGCCGCGCTTCGGGGTACGATCATCGAGCCCGCCAACAATGAACTCTCGATTGAAGGCATCATGAGCTTCGACACAGGTGACTCTTCCTGCGCGTCGAGCTTTTCGCGGTACTCACGCGCCTTGTCGTGGCGAACCTGGCGATTCTTGGCCCGTTTCTCCTCTTGCGCCTGTTCGGACTCTAGTGCCTCCACGAGGTATTTGCGCCGCACGTCAGCACGTTGGAAGCGCATCCTCTGTAACTCAGTCTTGGGCTCTCGTGCTTTGAAAGGTTCTTTTGCCGTGCGAGCGATCGTCTCTTGTACAGACGTAATCTGTTTCGAAGGAGGTTTGGGGTGCACACCCTTCGGCGCCATGGCCGGATCGCTGAAGCCGTTCTTCACCTTTGAATCTTCCGCGAGCTCGAAAGGTGCCCTGATTCGCGGCACCGTCTGCCTTGGCTTCGGCAAAACGCCGCTCCGGAATCCATACCTTGCTATGGCCCGGACCATTGTTCAGGATGACAAACTTTTACCCAATCGCGACGTGTAAAAGGATGCGCGAGCGAGCCAGCTGTCGGGTCGCAAAAAGAGCCTGGGAACCTTGACGGGCTTGCTACAGAGTACATAAGACAGATATCTACGTTCCTAGGCCACGACAATAGCGCTTCAAATAGTAAACGGTACGGGCTCTTTGATGGGGCGCGAGTAAAATTGTGCGCCAAAATTGAAGATCAGAGCCAGGAGCAACCCGCCGGCAGCGATAAGAGGGCCGGTCGGGTTGTCGAGGTGCGCATCCTCGCGCGACCTGATCGACTCAAGACGCTTGAGATATTGCACGTACCCCCAAATGCCAGTGAACATTGTCAGAGCAAACAGGAGGTAGGCGCTGATCTCGGCGATGAATGGGGAAGACGATCTGGACACCGAGTTATACAGCGAGAACGTCAAAGCACTCAGTAGCACAGTGACGTTCAGCCATTTGTTGAAAGTGCGCTCGTTGGCGAGCCATACCTTAGCCTCCACGTTGACAGCAGACTGGTTTTTGATCCACGACTGAGGCTTCACAACACCAGAGGGCAGAATAACCTCCTCGTCTTCGGAATCCTGGTCTACGAGCTTTGGACCGCTGTTCGTCCAAGTGGGCAAGCCGATCTCACTGACACGTTCCTGCTGTGCGCCGCTCAAAGACTCTTCCTGTGGCTGCGTTTCCGCATAGTCTGAGTCGTCCGACTCGCTGGCGTCACTGGCCGCGAATGACGTAGAGCCGTGCTGACGAGTCCGTTGAGGGTATTCGCGAGGCTGGCGCGAGTGCACAGCTGCCGTTTCAGATGTCGGAACGCGGGCACCCGCATTGACATCGTTAAGCCAGAAAGGTAGCGTATCTAGGTTGTCTTCCTCTGCGTACAAGACGGCTGTGCCCTGGAGAAACTTTGAGAAGTGCTTGACTTCTTTGATGAGATTGGAAGAGATCAGCTCCTCAACCCAATTAAGCTTCTCCAGTTTCTGAGTATCCTCGTGGTGCTTCAAACGCACCTCAAGCACTGAGTACGGGAAAGTTGCGCTTTCATTCTTCCTCAAAACGTCATTGAGATTCGAGTTAGGCTGGTCCAGGTCGACACGGCGCCACTGCGAAGGGTCGCGGATAGGGAAATTCTTATTGTGTGCATCTTCACGCACAAATAGAATGTCAGAGTCCAAAATCACGCGCACGCGATCATCACCAGGAATCTCGAAAGCAGCCCTTTTGTAGATAGTGCGAAATTCAGGACGAATGTCATGCTCACGAATAAACGTCTGCAGCTCGTTCGCCGCGGACTCAAAGTCGTCGATAGCACCCTGCGCCACCTTTTTCTGCTTCATCTTAGCGACACGCTTTTCGATTACCGACTTGTCACCGGACAAAAATGCATTGACTGTCTTTTCTTTGAGCGTTATGCGCGTGATGCGGCCATCCTCTTCATTGTGCTGTTCTAAGACAATGTCGGGGCGCTCGTACAGGTGGCCATACCAACGGAAGCGAAGAGATGTAGCGACGTCATCTTTCCCCCGCTTCTCAAGTTGCGATTTGTAAAGGTAAAAGTCGGGATTATCCAAATACAATGAGGTCACCGTAGGATCCGCCCCAATTTCCTCGTCGCCATCATCCTCCCGATTGTACACAAGGACTGGAAGACGGCGCAAAATTTTCGTCTTGACCTCCATCAAGTTCTCGGGGTGAACCCAGTACTGGCGCGTGATGTATCCACCAGAGTGGTTTTCATTGACTGAACCAATCTGTGACTTTGCCGATCCCGCCTCAGTTCCGAAGTTGTCGCTTAAGAATTTGTAGACTGAGGAAAGGCGATAGAGCAGTGGCGAGTAGTCTTCCGAGTGAAAAGGAAGGGCCTGCAGCCGTACGTGCAGCAGAGGGCGGACCTGGTACTGCGGATGCAAGCGGTCGTGCTTTTTAACAACCTTCGTGAAGCCCGTGTAGTTGAGGCGACGAAACTGGTCGAGCTGAGAGGCACCTTCTAAGACTTCCTCGATCTCGGCTTCAAGCTGCTTCGGGTTCACGGACCCAGCGTTAGCACCCTCGATACGCTCCTCTATACTTCCAAGCTTGTCACTGAGTTCACCGAACTTTTTCGATTCGAAGCCGTATACCTTTTCGAGTTCTTTATCAAGCTCCTGTACAAAGCGGGACTCGTCGTCCTCAGTCCAGTCGGCCTTGCCATCTGTGATAACACCCTCATGGAGGTGCTTCTTCAAGTGGTCATAGTTGAGGTAAAATTTCTTCCAAGGTGTGTAGGCCTCGTTGTTGAGCTTAACGCCAAACAACATCAGTTAACGTCGATCTGCTCGGTTCAGAAAGGTCGCCTGACGGCTTGATGGGCCATTGGGTGAAGTAGCGGCAGACGACCTGCACCACGTGGTCGAACCCTCTGCCCATGCAGCCATTTGCGCATATTGAATCACGCATCACGTGATTATGGGAAACCTCACAGGTGAACTCGGCTGGAGACCAAGCATGTCGTAGTATCGCATTGAAGCATGTCTCTACATAACAGCAATAGCAACTTTGTTTGAATTGCAGTGCCATCCGGGTAATCGTGGCTCCCTATAGCTTTGCAAAGTTCAAGACTCATACCGTCGAGCAGTGGTATGTGAGTAGGTTAGCTACTGTAGTGACGTGCTTGTTTCGTGCTGATCATACATGTTTAAATAGAGACACCCGACTTCTTCAACAGCAACGCTGTTGACTCGACAGCCTTAAATACTGACGAAACATAGTCGCCATAGTCGCCAATACCGTCTGAAAGGTTGGCGGCGCGAATTGACGCAGGCGTATCATCAAACGACTCGTAGGCGTTGAAGTCGGCATCCGAATCGTAAACGGGGTCTAAATCCCGAATCAGTTTCCAGGTTGCTTCCACTGGATTCGCTAAAAGTCGACGATGTTGTTGACGGCGCTCGCGCTTCTCGTTGAGCAGCTTGCGAAACTCGCGCATCTCACGTCGGTCTTTAACCGTGATCGGCTCAGGCACACGCAGCAGAGGTGCCTTGGGCCATGCCGGTGGTGCACCGATAAAAGCAATCATTCGAGCCTTCTTTGCGCCGATCTTTTCCTCTTTGGCTAAACCTGCACTCGGGCTGCGGTCGCGCTCTCTCTTCTCCCTATCTTTGTCCTTATCATGACCCTCCAAATAAGTCAACCTTTGAAGGGTCATCTGAGCACCGAAAGTAATCTCGCCAGGAGTGTCCACATTCTCCTTCTCGAACTCAGCCTCATCCAAAGGTACTAAAGGGGGTATATGAGTGCTGCGCTGCCCGAAAGGATTTTTGATGAGCTGCTCAGGGGATAAGTCAGTCTCTAAAAATGCCCATACGAGCCACAAGAAAGCTCGCGCACGCGATTGCGAGCTTAAAGTATTATCCATGAAAAGATCGTAGTAGCGACTTTGAATACTAGAGGGAAAAAACAGTTCTGAGACCCGTGGGGCGTACGTTGATAGCAGAAACACAAGGTTGATAGGATTCGTCGCTGGTCGCTTGTTCTCTGCCATAAGATTGTTGAGAGTGGCAGGCT
This sequence comes from Wickerhamiella kazuoi, assembly GCA_030555755.1. Lineage (NCBI taxonomy): Eukaryota > Fungi > Ascomycota > Dipodascomycetes > Dipodascales > Trichomonascaceae > Wickerhamiella > Wickerhamiella kazuoi. The sequence continues at coordinate 10,375 of JANIVI010000016.1, read as the reverse complement.
CATTGCGGTCTTCGCAAGCACCTTTGAGAATAGACTTCAGTCTTGGGGCGTCCTGAAGCTGTTTGTACTCGGGCTCTGCTGCACTTTGTAGGCTGGGGATGGGGTGATAGGTGCGCAGCTGTGCCTTCATTTCAGGGAAAAAATTGAGTGTCGTGTTCATCCGCCCAACATTGACTAGTAAACAAACCATTGCTATGCTTAAGCCCCCTCTCCGGTCACCCAGAAGCTTGTCACTTAGAATTCGTGAACACTTTGAGGATCTTGCCATAGAATCGATGTATAGGTCGGCAAAAGTGAAGCCCTGCTCACCTGTATACGAGCTGGTGAAAACGGCTTGTGAGTCAGTGAAGATAGCGGACAGAAAGTCGTACTGGATGTCTACTCGCCATAATGGCTCTCCGTCGCGTTTCTTTATGTGCGCAATCTTGTTACCCGTGGGTGCCTGGAATGTGCGGCTCCCCGAGCGAACAGACTTTGAGGGTCCTGACTCTGAATACTTGGATCGAGCTGGTTCAACAGGGTCGCTGAACCTCATGTTGGCGGTTAGGCGTTGATGGTATATTACTAAAATCCGCTGTTCGAGCTGGTGGTTGCCTAATGTGATTGTTGGCCCACGTCGTGAACGCAGGGTAGGGGGAGCACGTGATGCAATATACATGTACATATGGCGGCGTGCGGCCTGTGAAAATGTAAACTGTGGGAACTGATTGAAGCTTCAATGAGACGGCTATGCAGAGGGTATGGGCGGGATCATGACGGCAGTTCTCAATTGGAATATATAAATACATAAAAAACGGGTGCTACTACTCTCGAAAGCCGGCCAGCAGCCGCCCACGGGCATCGTCTTTGCGCTGGCTATTCGTGCGGCTAACATCATCATCCGACAGTGTGAAGCTGTCATCACCACCGTAAAGCTCATCCATTTCTATGTCGCTTGGCACAAGCGCAAAGTCGCCATCGTCTATTACCGCCTGGGGCCGCATCCGCCGTTTGTACCAGATTGCAATGGGAACTGCAACCGATGCAATAAGCACTGTGCCCACAATAATCGCGAATGCAACAAAGAGGAATCCACGATGAGCAGACCCTTTCTCGTGATCATCTGGCAGTTCCTCCTCATTGCCCTCCTCGGGATCTTCCTCTAGGCCAGGATTGGGGAGTCCTCCTCCCTCAGTCGGCATTGGCTGCGGCGTCGACTGGGCGGAAGTCGGCGATACGTCGATACTGGAGACTACTTCCACGGGTGGGAAACTCTCAGGAGCTGTAGTTGAAGAAGGTGATAAACTTGAAAAATCTTCTCCTGCCGCAGTGGTTGCTGTCATATCAACAGCGTCCTGGACAACCTCAACTGGCTCATTGAACTCATTCCAATAATCACTGAACCGCTTTGCTTTTGCTGCATCTTCGGCTTCGCCCCAAAGCTTGAGGCTCCAATTTTCAAACAGCGCGGGGTGCTCCGCTTCTCCTTGAACTTTAAGTGTCCAATCGCCAACAGCATTTTCACCCCAGTGCGCCACACTGCTAAAAGTCCAGTCGACAATACGCTCTTTGCTCTCATCATGAGGGCGAACAGCAGCGAGTTGCACCTCGAACCCGGAAGGTGAGCGCAGCGCATACGACACCGCACCGCGTCGCTCAGGAGCTAGAGTAAATACGACGTTCACATGTTCCAGGCGCGCAAGATTTGCCTTCTTGAGATCTTCGTCGGTGACTGTAATTGTTGACTCAAACACCTGTTCCGTAATATTTGCGTACGGCTCGGCTTTGTTGCTGAAAAACCATGCTTGTGGTTTGACAAGTGTCCAGGTCTTTGCAGCCTCCACGACACGCTCTGCATCTAGGACGCCATAACCATAGTCCGGGTGATAAAGTTTACCATCATGTGTCTGGAGCCACTCGTACTGCTCATTGCCGTTCACAAGTTCGAATGGTCTGGCGGCCTCCCGAACAACGTATTGAACGTCGCGCCAAGTAAGCTCGGGACGAGCTTCTAACACTAGGGCGAGCACACCCGCAGCAATGGGCGCAGCCGCAGATGTTCCAGTATGCTTGTTGGTACAGTTGCCCCCATTGTTGATCATCCGGTCAGTGGTGGTGATTTTCACATCTGAGTTACTCGAGTATGTCACGGCCATGTTGGCGGAGCAACTCTCTGAGTAATAGGGGTGGGCATTGTTGATGTCAATTGCAGCAATGGTGATTGAGTATATTGAATTCGTATACCCATCATAATTGCAGTTGTCACCGTATCTGAATCCATTTCCTGAGGCGAACACATACACGGACCCCTTACCTTGGCGTCCATCCTCGACGCCATGCAGGATGGCCCGCTTCACAATCGCAGGAGGCCCCTCCATCGTTGAGCCATTATCAGAAGGACCCCAAGAGCATGAATAGATATCATTTTCCTGATTCCGGTGAATCAAGGCACGCGCTTCATCCGCAGGAAGAAGCATCCCCGAAAGGATGCGTATACCTGCTACTCTTGCATTGGGGGCAATGCCGACACCGCACCTGTCGTTTCGAGCCGCTGCTATTTCTCCGGCGCACCTCGTGCCATGGCCATCATCGGATAACTTTGGGGTAGGCATGTTCTCGTGGTCGTTGTAGTCCCACGAGCCCTCTTTGTAAAACGTACTTTGTAGGTCTGGGTGCGTGTAATCAATGCCATCATCAACAACGGCAACTGTGACACCTGCACCCGTGTGGTTGAGCCGCCATGCTGCAATAATGTTCATGTCGTTACCTGGCACTTGGTGATTGAACAGATGCCATTGGTCTTTGAAATACGGATCTTTGATATCGAACTCCGCCATCACGGACTTCAAAAGCGGGCTGTCCTCGCCAATGCTTTCGTCACGTCCGGCCAAAGTATACGGGCGCTCGACACTTTCGCATAGGCCAAGTTCCTCGTTCTCAGAGAGCGGCACAGGCAGCCGCTTTTGCAATTGTCTGGGCTCCATGTCGTACACGTATGGGCCGGCGGCAGACAAAGCTTGTCTCTTGTATCCTTTAGGGGTGCTAAACAGCCAGTGACCGGGAATGGGCAGAGCCTCCTCCAGCTGCGCCTTGATGTTTCTTGGGTCGTCCGTCACGGCCACGAAGTATTCGTAATTCGCAAAGTCACGGACGCCAGGATCGGAGCTTATCTCGAAGGCTCGTTTCCATAGACTTTCATCACCGAGTACCAGCGCGACAGCGCCTATAAACAGGCCCAGATTCATCAAGGCCCGAGGATGATGCCAGCGATGCAGCGAAGTTGGAAGGTTAGGGGTCTAGGCAGAGGAGTGGTGCGCTCACAGCGGGGAGTAGATTGGGAGTGGGCAGGCCGTTTACTAAATGCAGGTCGTGAGCACCTAGAACGCCTACCGCTTGCAATGCCCACGCGGCCGGAGCTCGGACAGTATATGAACAGACGGCTCAGCCTGCAACTGAATGGAGATCGCAAGGTAGTGGGGACCTTAAAGGGATTCGATGTATTCCTCAACGTTGTACTGCAGGACGCTTACGAAGACCGTGCTGGCGACGCGCTGAGAATTGGCACAGCAGTTGTCCGTGGTGAGTGTGTGCTCTCATTAGAATGCGGATTGGCTCGACCACTTTGATCGTCCGCGACGAGCCGCGCGCCTCCTGCTGCTGGTAGAGCACGGACAGCCGGTCGCCCAAGAACGCGACGCGCACGGTCGTCGTTTTGAGCTGGCGATTGAGGCGGTGGCCGACGAGCGGCGCCGCGCCGGCCGCGCGCACGCGCGACCTGCCGTTGCGGCGGCCGCGCGCAATCACGGCGTCGAGCGGATACCACAACAGGTTGCCCGCAGTCTGCACGAGCAGCACGTTGAACTCCTCGATCGCGTGCAGCGCCGTGACCTTGTGCAGGGGCAGACAAAACAGCCAGCGCCGGCGCTGGCGGTCGGCGAGCAGCCACACGCCCGAGTTCAGCCCGGCGAGGTACATGCTCGGCCCGACCGCCTCGACGCAGTTCACGCGCGCGGCGGTGACGGCGTCGCGCGCCTCGAGGTCCTTGACCGCGCGCTGCAGCGGCGTCGCCGCCGCCGGCACGGGCAGCGCAGGCGCGTCGCCGGGCGCGTAGCCAAAAGTGTCGGCGAGCACGCGCAGCCGGAATGGCTCGGCGTTGCGCGCGAACGCCGCCGCGGCCAGCGCGCGCTTCGCCTCGACGAGCGCGTCGCGCCAGCCTTTGCGCTCGATCTCGGTCGCCGTGTAGAGCGTGTAGGACGCGCCGGCGGCGCCGAGATGCGTCAGGCGCAGGGGGTACAGCAGCTCCTTTTGCGGCTCAATCAGCGTCACAGGTGAGGGGTTGGCGGCGGCGCCGCCGCCGCCGCCGCCGGCGGCCCCGCCTGCAGGGCCAGTGGTGCCCTTTCCGGCAGCATTGGCGCTGCCCGCGGCACCGCTGCCGCCTGCCGCCGCCGCAGAAGAAGAAGCAGCAGGGGCGGCGGGCGCCTTGGGCTTCTCCGACGCCGTGAACGTCAGGCGCGACGCAACCTTGTGCACGGGGTCCTCATCGGCCGCCTCCACCACCAGCAGCTCGAGCGGGATCGGCGCCTTGGTGATGTAAAACGCCGTCCCGTGCTGCCCCTCGCGCGGCTTGGATAGCACGAGGTAGTTGTCGAGGAGAAGCACTTGGGTGGACAGCCACTCGGTTTTGTATCCCGAGCGGCGCAGCACGTTCCCGCGCTTGACGAGCTTGCGGCGCTTGTCGCCGAGCCGCAGGTCGGCCGAGACGCTCGCGTCCTTGAACACAATATGCGCCTTGAGGTTCTGCACGTCCATGCGGCGCTGCGCCTTGGCGACGCGCGCGTCGCAGTCGCGAGCGAGCGCGGTGACCGCCTCGATCGCCTGCGTGAGCAGCGCGTGGTCCGGCGCGAACTCGGGCGTGGTTTTGAGCACAGCGCCGAGCAGCAGCCCGTAGCGCGCGAGGCGCGGCAGCACGCGCGAGAAGTAGAACGAGTGCGGCTGCCCGCGAAGGCGCGGGTCGCGCGCCGCCGTCGCCATCCATGACTGCAGGCGCGACCCGCCAGCGAGCTCGGTCCGCAGCTGGTGGTCGCTGTTGAGGTAGTCTTCCGCATAGGCAACGTACGCGGGCGCCGCCGCGCGCGCCCCCGCCAGCACGCGGGCGGCGACCTGCCCCACGCTCGGGCCCTGCCGGCGCCGGCGCGCGTGGCCTCGCTCGAAGGGTGGACGGCCGCGCAGGCGCCGGTCGTGCGCGCGCTGCTCGTTGCCGAGGCGCTGGGCGTCTAGCGGCGGGCGCCTCAAGGGCTGGCGGCGGGACGCAGCTGGCTAGAATGGCAGTTTATGTACGCCGAGCAGCAGCGGCGCCCAATGGAGCTATTTATGGTAAGGCTATTTGTATGCAGCGTTGACGGTCCCTGCTAGCTAGAGCTGTGCGCGATCAGCAGATCACTGCCTGCCCGGGTGCGTTGTGGCACCGCCGGCTTGCCTGGCGGTTGCCGGCCGGGGCGCTTGGTCACCGCTCCCTCCTACCGTATCGGTGCGCGGGGTTGCGGCACGCGCGATTGCTCGATGGCGGTGGCGTTTGCGGGGCAGACATTGGCGCGGCGAGAGCTCGCAAGGACAGCGCTGGGCGCCCGCGTGACCAAACTCGACAGTCTCGGGCCCGCGCGCGGCATTTGGCCGAGTTTCGCCGCCGGCGCCGGCGAGGGTGCCCGCCGGCGCCTGCATATGCTGGCCGGCGCGGGTCCCGGGTCTGCGGCCCGAGCCGAGCCCGGGGTGACTCATAAAGGCCGGGGGGCCCCCACAGGCCGCACAATGGCGCTGATTTCGGCGCACAAGGCCGAGCAGATGGGCCTCGGCGAGCTCACGGAGGCCAGCGTGCTCGACGATCCGGCCAAGCAGTTTGCGGCCTGGTACCAGAACGCGGTCGACGCGAAGATCGTCTTCCCCGAGGCGGTGAACCTGGCGACGGCCGAGCTGCCGTCGGGGCGCGTGTCGAACCGCATGACGCTCATGAAGGAGCTCGACGACGGCGGCAACGTCGTGATCTACTCGAATTGGGAGCACAGCCGCAAGGCCGCCGACGTGCGCACAAACCAGTGGGTCTCGCTGTGCTTTTACTGGAAAGAGCTTGAGCGCCAGGTGCGCGTCGAGGGCAAGGGCACGCGCCTGACGGCCGAGCAGTCGCAGCCGTACTTTGACTCGCGCCCGCGCGGCGCGCGCATCGGCGCGTGGGCGTCGCACCAGTCGCAGCCCGTCGCCTCGCGCGAGGAGCTGGACGCGCAGGTCGCCGCGCAGGAAAAGCGGTTCGAGGGCCAGGAGACGTTCCCCATCCCGCCCTACTGGGGCGGCATCAGCATCGAGCCCGTGCGCTGGGAGTTTTGGCAGGGCCGCCGCAGCCGCGTGCACGACCGGATCGTGTTTGAGCGCGACGAGACGGCCGAGGGCGCCGAGCGCAAGTGGACAAAGTCGCGCATCTCGCCATAGTGTGTTTGTAAATAGTGTACGGTCCACCGCACCTACTGGCCAGCAATCGCTGAGCAGCTCGGTGCCTGGACTCTCGACTTATGTGTGGGCGCTGGGCCAGTTCTAAACTTGGGCTAGCCTATGTACAGTTGCCGGGACGCGCTTAGTTGTCCTTGGGCTCGTCCTTGTTGGAGTTGGCGGCGTCGTCCTGCTTGGCCTTGTTCTCGTAGACCTTCTTGAAAACGTCGAGCGACTTGGTCTGCAGCTCGTCGGCCTTGGTCTTGAGCTGGTCCTTGTCGACCTCCTCGCCGGCCTGGACGCGGGTCACGAGCTCGCGGACCTCGACGATCTTCTCCTGGAGCTCCTTGGCGTCGGTCTCGTCGACCTGGGCGCGGTACTCGTTGAGCGAGTTCTCGATCTCGTTGGCGATCGAGTCGGCGCGGTTCGACGCGTCGATGGTCTCGCGCTTGGCCTTGTCCTGGTCGGCGAACTTCTCGGCGTCCTGGACCATCTTCTCGATCTCCGAGTCGGTCAGACCCGACGAGCCGGCGACGGTGATCGACGCGTCCTTGGCGGTGGCCTTGTCGCGCGCCGACACGTTGATGACACCGTCGGCGTCGATGTCGAACGTCACCTCAATCTGGGGGACACCCTTGGGCGCGGGCGGAATGCCGCCGAGCGTGAAGTTGCCAACCAGCTTGTTGTCGCGGACCAGCTCACGCTCACCCTGGTAGACACGGATCTCGACCGAGGTCTGGCCGGTCGCGGCGGTCGAGAAGACCTGCGACTTGCGGGTGGGGATGGTGGTGTTGCGGTTGATCAGGCGCGTGAAGACACCGCCCAGAGTCTCAATACCGAGCGACAGCGGGGTCACATCGAGCAGGAGAACGTCCTGGACCTCACCCGAGAGCACGGCACCCTGGATGGCGGCACCGATGGCGACGGCCTCGTCGGGGTTGACGCTGCGGTTGGGCTCCTTGTTGAAGAGCTGCTTGACGGTCTCGAAGACCTTGGGCATGCGCGACTGGCCACCGACCATGATGATCTCGTCGACCTGCGAGGGCGAGACGTCGGCGTCCTTGAGCGCCTTCTTCACGGGGTCAACGGTGCGCTTGACGAGGGGCTCGACGAGCTTCTCGAACGTGGCGCGCGAGATGGTCTCGTTGATGTGCTTGGGGCCCGACGCGTCGGCGGTGATGAACGGCAGGTTGATCTCCGTGGTGGAGGCCGAGCTCAGCTCGACCTTGGCCTTCTCGGCAGCCTCGCGGATGCGCTGGATGGCCATGCGGTCGCCGGCGAGGTCGATGCCCGAGTCCTTCTTGAACTTGGCCACGATGTCGCGGACCAGCGCAATGTCAAAGTCCTCGCCACCAAGGTGCGTGTCACCGTTGGTCGACTTGACCTCGAAGACACCCTTCTGGATCTCGAGGATCGAGATGTCGAAGGTACCGCCACCAAGGTCGAAGACGGCGATCAGCTTGTCGTCGTCCTTCTCGAGACCGTAGGCCAGGGCGGCCGCGGTGGGCTCGTTGACAACGCGGACAACGTTCAGGTTGACGATCTGGCCGGCGTCCTTGGTAGCCTGGCGCTGCGAGTCGTTGAAGTAGGCGGGGACTGTGACGACGGCGTTCTTGACGGTCTTGCCGAGGTGAGCCTCGGCGGTCTCCTTCATTTTGTTCAGCACGAAGCCGCCGATCTGGGCGGGCGAGTACGAGTTGCCGCGGGCCTCGACCCAGGCGTCACCGTTGCTGTGCTTGACGATCTTGTAGGGAACCTCCTTGATGTCCTTCTGGACCTCGGGGTCCTCGAAGCGGCGGCCGATAAGACGCTTGGTGGCAAACAGCGTGTTCTCGGGGTTGACCACGGCCTGGCGCTTGGCGGGAACACCGACCAGGCGCTCGTTGTCCTTGGTGAACGCAACAACCGAGGGGGTCGTGCGCGCACCCTCGGCGTTCTCAATGACACGCGGGGTCTTGCCCTCCATGACGGCAACGGCCGAGTTGGTCGTGCCCAGGTCGACACCGATGACGTTGCCCTGGATCTTGCCGTTGGAATTGAAGCGCAGCGCGCCGGCGGGCGCGAACGCGGAGCGCGCGTTCAGCTGCGCGAGCGGCGCCCGCTTGGCCGCGGCCGCCGCGCGAGCAAATCTACTAGCCAGCATCTTGTTCGGTGGTGGTGATGCTCCCGCGTAAAGAATTTTTCACCTTATATAACCCCGGGCCCCGGCGGCGCTTGGGAGCACTAGCAAGCAAAGTGGAACGCCGTCGAAGCGGCGCCCTCGCCCAAACCTCCCAGCCAGGAAGGCCTGTCGGCGGCAGAGGTGGGCCTCGAAGCAGCGAGGCGACGCGAGTGCGCAAGGCCAGCGCGGCAAATCAGGGTCTCGCAATTTGCAAGCTGAGCCGCCTTAGGCTGGCAAGATTTCCGTGGATCGCTGCCGGGCGCGCACACGTTCCCCTGTCCCCCCTATGCAATAGCCGCCGCCGTTACCCGCCTATGCATGCACGGGGTGGCGTGCCTGACGCGGGGTGCGTTGGCTGCAGCGGGCGGTGCGCGGTGCCATGCTACGACTAGAGATTGTGACAGATGCCGCGGCGGCGGCGGCGGGAGCGGCGGGAGCGGCGGAAGCGGCGGCGGCGGCGGCAGCGGCCGGTTAGTGGACTAAGGGAAGATTGGACTTTGTGTAATAAATATTTTACAGGCCTGCGGCCGCGCTACTCCACCGCAATGTTGAAGTTGTCGCTCGGCGCCTCGATCTCGATGGCGCCCCGGGCCTCGGTCCGCAGCAGCGCTGGGTCGGCCTCGTGCACGGCGTACTCGGTGAATGGCTCCTCGAGATACTCCTTGTAGTACTCGGCCACGTCCGAGACGACCGTCTGCTCGCCGGCGGTCTTTGCCGACATCTGCACGGCGCGCACGTTCTGCACGGCGGAGGTGGACGCCGCCTTGGCGTCGCGCAGCACGGATTTCGTCTGCTCGCGCTCGTCCGCGAGCTGCTGGTTGTAGTGCGTGAACTGCGGGCGCAGCTGCGCCGTGTCGCTGACCACGTTGAGGTGCAGCGCGCCGTCGTGGAGCACGGCGACGGCGTAGCGGCCGGCGGCGGCCTGCAGGCTGCCGCCAAACGTCTGGTGCGTGAACTCACCCCAGCGCTCGGTCTTGTCGACGTCGTGGTAGGCAGGCGGGAACGCCGTGGCCACGTCGGTCTCGACAAAGCGCGTGCACGGCTTGACGCGGACCTCGCCGGCGGCCGCCTCGGCGGCCACCGAGCCGAGCCGGCGCGTTGGGTACTGCAGCACGACGAGGCTGTCGCCGGCGCCGGCCGACAGGAACACGGGCAGCTCCGCGACCACCGGGTCGTTGTCGTCGGGCACGGGCAGCGGGTCGGCAAAGGCCGCCGCGTTGAAGGCGGGCGCGGCCGCGGCGGAGGCCGCGGAGTCCTCAGCCGTCAGGCCGTCTGCTGCCGCCGGCGCCGGCGCGTCTCGCTGCTCGCGCGCCGCCGCGCGGCTCATGCTGGCTTTGCGCGGGCTCATGGAGAGAGAGGCTGCGGGCGGGTGGTCGCTCCTTGCCTGCTAAGAGGATCCGGGTGGGTGTCGAGGGTTGGGCGCCCCGAAAAAAGATTAAGTAAGCCGAAATTTCCCTGCGCGCGCCGGGACGGGGAGGGTGCGCCCAAGGGCGCGGCTCGCACGCGGGGTCTTTTCTCCCGTAGCCGTCGCCATGGACGACGACATGCTGCTGAACTTCAGCGCCGCGCCGGCTGGCGCGGCGGCTGGGGCCCCCGCCGCCCTCAGCGGCGCCAAAACCAAAGGCTCGTGGCGCGATAAACGGCGCCTGGTCAAGCAGGCCCGCCGGCAGGCGGGGGTCGGCAAGGGCCCGAGCGACGGCGCGGCGCGGCCGCTGCCCGCGGCGCCGCGGGCCAAGAAACCTGCCGCGACCGCGGATGCTG
>JANIVI010000169.1:0-13670 GCA_030555755.1 Wickerhamiella kazuoi | reverse complement strand
CCCCCTGCACGGCCGCGCCAACCAGGAGGTCCTGGAGTGGATCCTGCAGATGAAGTCCAAGATCGGCGGCAACGTGTCGTCGGAGCAGATTGAGCAGTACCTGTGGGACACGCTCAACAGCGGCCGTGTCGTGCCCGGCTACGGCCACGCCGTGCTGCGCAAGACCGACCCCCGCTACAGCGCTCAGCGTGAGTTCGGCCTCAAGCACATGCCCGACTACGACCTGTTCAAGCTCGTGTCGCAGATCTACGAGGTTGCCCCCAAGGTTCTCGGCGCCAACCAGAAGATCAAGAACCCGTGGCCCAACGTGGACGCCCACTCGGGTGCCCTTCTGCAGTACTACGGCCTCACCGAGCAGTCCTACTACACCGTTCTGTTCGCCGTCTCGCGCGCCATTGGTGTCCTGCCCCAGCTCATCATCGACCGTGCCATGGGCATGCCCATCGAGCGCCCCAAGTCGTTCTCGACCGCTAAGTTCATCGAGAAGACTGGCCTCAAGCTTTAAGCGCCTGAACATACGCCGAGGCGCCCGGCCCGCCGCCGCGCTTCACTGTAGTTGATAGATTCGTTATGAGTATTACGGAAATTGCTGGTCCTCAGGCCAAGCTCTGTGCTGCGAGACGTGAAATCCCTCTTGCGTTACAAGGTGAGAGTATGGTCTTTTGCTGATCTTCCGAGCAAGCTTTTTTATGCATTCGGGCGGGGTAGAGACCCGCCGTTATGCAGCTGCTGCCGTGCAGGTAGTTCTGCTTGGCCTGGCCTCGCCGTTCGTGCGGCGGCCAATTAATCTGTATAGTGGCGTCTGAGCAGAGGCGACTTGCGCGCGATTAATAGGCAGGCAACTACGGTCGGCGTGCCGGAGCTCAGCCTTGAATGTGCTTCAACCTAGCTATGTTTTATGAGCTGCTCTGAAATCTTTTGCATGGCAATCTGCGGCCGTGTCTCAGATGTCTATTGAGCTGCGTGTGCTTATGCATGTGGCTGCTGGTACGGCCCCGCCAAGAGATTTCGAGTGGTTTTGACGGTCGATCCCAACACCCCGCAGCCCAGCCCGTCCCCAGCCAAAGGAGCGGTGTGGCGCGGGGATGAATTGGCCGTGCCGGCCAATATCGCGCACTCGCCCTTAGTTGCGAAATCTCCCCTCGACTCGGGGATTCGCTGAGCCGTAGTCTTGTTCGCGGCTTTTTCGACCCTACGGTGGGCTTCGCATGCTACTGCATGGGGTGAGCAGTCTAGGCGGCGCTCGCCTCGGCGGAGATGGCCCGCTGTCTGCATACGCCGCGGTAGCAGCCATTCGCGCAGTGTCGTGCGACACGATCTGACACGCTCGCCTTGGCCGTCTCGGCAATGCACCCTCTCGCAGTCTCGCGCGGCAGTGGGCAAGAAGTTACCATTGACGGTGTTCAGATCTTGCCGTAACGGGCAGCGGCCTGCATGGCCACCCCGCTGACATGCATGCGGGCTACAGATAGGCGTGCAGGCATGCACGCAGGGGGCCATAGGCTACACCTTATTTAGGAAGAGGGAATTGACCGGCACTCTGGAAGCTGATTTCGCTAATGAATCTGGTCGCTTCACTTTTGGCGCTTTTGGCCGCGAGCCCACTGGCCGCGGCTCTACCCGTAAGCCCTCTAAAGTTTAGTGGCCTCAACGCCGGCGCCGTTGCCAACCGCCACAACGCGCGTTGGCTGAAGGTCAATAACCCCTCGGCACTTGGTATCGATACAGTAGAGCAGGCCTCGGGCTACGTGGACTCGCTGGATGGCAGCAAGCACTTCTTCTACTGGCTCTTTGAAGCGCGGCACCACGCGGCGTCGGCGCCGCTGCTTGTATGGCTCAGTGGTGGGCCCGGCTGCTCATCGCTCACTGGTTTACTGTTTGAGATTGGCCCCAAGATTGTCCGCGACTCGGAGACGCCCGAGACTAATCCATGGGCGTGGAACGACTTTGCCAATGTGCTGTTTGTCGACCAGCCTATTGGCACCGGGTTCTCGACCGGCACCGAGCCGACAGACGGGACCACCGATTCAGCCTCGCAGGACTTCACGCAATTCCTGGAGCTCTTCTTTGCCGAGTTTCCCCAGTATGCCTTTAATGGGGTTCACCTTGGCGGCGAGTCGTACTCGGGCCATTTAATTCCCGCCTTTGCGCGGGCGCAGCTCGACATTGGCAATCCCTTCGGCGTGCGTTCAGTCCTGCTGGGCAACGGGCTTGTCGATACGTTGCACCAGTTCCCGTCGTTCGCGACGTACGCGTGCAATACCTCGGTATCGAACGTTGCGCCGCTCGTGGACACCGACACCTGCGCAGCCCTCACAGCGGCCGTGCCCAACTGCACGGCCGCCGTTCAGGCCTGTTACAACACAGGCGACGACGACACGTGTGCTGAGGCCACGGGATTTTGCGAGCAGGCGCTGGTGGAACCGTACGCAGGCGCGGGTGCAAGTGTCTACGATGTGCGCGCGACCTGCGACGACCCAGATAATTTGTGTTTGCCGCAGCTCGCCAACGTCGCGGCCTATGTAAATGGCGCCGCCGTCAAGAAGGCCCTCGGAGTGCCTGCTGGGCTCGAGTACGTGAACTGCAACAGTAACGTGACAGACGCTTTCATGGGCTCGGGCGACGCGACGAAAAACGTGGTCAAGCACGTGGCCGCGCTTCTCGAGCGCAACATCGGCGTGCTGGTGTACGCAGGCGACCAAGACTTTTCCTGCAACTGGCTGGGCAATGACGCGTGGACGCGCGCGGTAAAGTGGTGCGGCCAGCACGCATTTCAGAACGCCCCTCTCCAGCCTTGGACGCTGTCCAATGGCCACCAGGCCGGCGAGGCGCGCCGGTTCGGGCCGCTCAAGTTTGCCCGCGTGTTCGACGCTGGACACCTCGTGCCCTACTACCAGCCGCAGGCCGCGTACGAGCTGGCCAAGAATTGGCTCCAACACGCGCGCTAATGGGATCAACGTAAGCTTTCTTAAATAACTACTGGTGTGAGTGCGAAGCGCGGGCGTGTGCCAGTACATGCGCGGCGCACATATACAAACACACGCGCCGCGGGGCCACCGAACGGCACCCGCTATGCCTGAACCTCCTCAAAGTCGTCGCCAAACGTGTTCTCGCCCGAGTAGGTGATGTACAGGAACCCGTCTTTGTCCTTATGCTCGTCGTAGATGGTGCTCATCAGCGCCGAAGTTGGCGGCAGCACGTCATTCACGAAGATGAAGATGGCCTTCTCGGCGTCGAGCTTGATGCGCTTGCGCACGACGTACACGAACTGACCCACGCTGAGGTCGGCCGGCACGAGGTACTTGCGCTTGTCAATCGCGGCAATGTCGGACTTGTCGGCCTTCTCGCAGATCACGGGAATGCGGCCCGAGTACTTCTGGCGGATCCGGTCGGCCTCCGCCTTGCGGGACTCGAACGGATAGTCGTCCTTAAACTGAGAGCGCACTGAGGTTAGTTTTGTCCATTGTCAACCAGCAACGCTTCGACTGTATTGAAGCAGCCCGGATCCCTGTATAGCGCGGGGCATTATCTGGGTGGCGCGCTACAGGGTATGGTGTGGACCCCCATACAGGGGGAAGGAGGCTACGCCACTAGGAATCGCACAAACCGCCGCTGATACGTGCCAGGTCTGACACTGCGAGCGCAATTGCCCTCGTGCGCATCAGAGGCTCACGCAACAGCCCTACAACGCGCCCAATGTACTTACTCTTGTTGTGTGGGTGGTGGGAACGCGGGCGCCGCTTTGGGTTATATTGCCGTCCCCGAAGCGCAGTGACTCAGCACCGTGCATTCGGTGGTCACGATAGCGAGCACCGCGCGCAGCGCGTGGCTGCCTCCCGACAGGGGGCCTTAGGAGCCACGATGATGGCTCTGTAGCGCAGAGAGCAGGCAGAGGCAGCAACCAAGCCGCGAATGGCGTTAACTAGACCGCCTGTGAATAGGCCAGCGGTTACGCTCGCTGGCCTGACAGCGTTCATTGCCACCCGCTGCGGCCGCGATGACATCATTCCCCGCGTATCTAACGCATAGCGCGCGGCGCCCTGCCCACCCACGGCAGGTAGCTTACCCATTTTGGAGTGGGACCCAAGAATGCTCTTCCAGCCTCAGTCAGCAGCGAACCTCACCTTCGCGCGCAGGCTGGGGCCCGCTAAGGTCGGGCACCGACCGGCCGGCCGGCCGGCCGGCCCCGCGCCCACTGGGTAGGTGACAGTTGCCTGCGAAGCAAATTAGCCCGACCCAGACTGCCACATATGATTATGAGGATCGATTGACGAGAATTCGAGACCACGTCGCCTTACTCAAATGCTGTACGCCCCTCGGAAGGGGCTAGGGCGACAGCCGTGCAGGGGCGGCGCGCAGGCCCAGATGTACGGGTGCGCACGTGCACGATATCGCGCCACAAGCGCGATTGAGGCCGCGGAGGGCATGGACTACGCCCAAGAATGTGCTGCGGCTTGTCTCCGTGCGCAAGGTCGGACTAGTTGCCTTCCAAGCGAGATTGCTGCCGGGCAGCCGTTAGCGGTGCTTACGCTGGGGCAAGCTGCAAGCCTTTGGGCGCCTCCCTCTCCCACACGCAGCCCGCCTCGACATCAGCACACCAGCACCACCAGCACTCACTATGGCTGGCGCCACCGAGCTGCGGGCGTACGCCATGTTGGTGTATTTTCTACTCAACACCCTGGCGACCTACCTGACCCTCATTGCAGGGTATCCACTTTGGTTTGTTAGCCGCGCGGTCGCGCGCGGCTGGATGAATCTTGGCGAGCGATACTTTGCCGTATCGCTCGTGGCCATCACGCAGGCGCTTGCTGGCTCTGAGGTCGAGTTCTTTGTGACCAATCCTGAGACAGCGCGCGGACTTTCCGTCGACAGCGCTGGCCGTTTGCACGCCAAGTGGGCGCCGCGCGCCGTCGTCATTGCCAATCACCAGCTGTACTCGGACTGGATCTACCTGTGGTGGGTGGCATACACGGCGAACCTGCACGGCTCGCTCACAATTGCACTCAAGCGCTCGTTGAAAAGTTTGCCGGTCCTCGGCTGGGGCATGCAGAACCTGCAATTCCTCTTTTTGAGCCGCAAGTGGGAGCAAGACGAGGCCGTGATCAAAAAGTCAATGACGAACTTGGCCGCCGATGTCACATGGCCGTCATGGCTGCTCATATTTCCTGAGGGCACGACAACCAGTGCCAATGGCGTAAACCGTAGCCGGGCGTACGCCGAAAAGTCCGGGCTGCCCCTTCCACGGAATCTGATGCTGCCCCGCGTCCGCGGGCTGCAGGCGGCACTGCGCGGCCTCGACAACACGGTTCCCGTGCTCTACGACTTTACGATCTACTACTCGGGTGTGCCCGAGGGCTCCTATGGCGAGAATGTGTACTCGCTTAAGAACATGTATCTGCACGGTAAAGTCCCCGCGCAGATCCGGATCCACCTGCGTGAGTTCACGGTCTCAGAGATCCCCTATGCAAACGACGAGAAGTTTGCCGAATGGCTCAACGCACGCTGGCAGGAGAAGGATGAGATTTTCGACGCGCTGCGTACGGGCGCAACCGAGGCGTTCGGACAGCCTGTCAAATGCCAGCCCAAGCTCAACTCGCTGAGCGAGCTTTATGGCCCGTTCAACCTGCCGCTGTCAGCGCTGCTGCTCGGCCGACTGTGGGCCAAGCGCGGCGAGTGGCTCGGAGGCCTGCGCGCAGTTGCGCCGGCCGAGCTGTAGCGCGCGACCTGCTTGGTCGAGTCCTCCAGTATCCTTGTAATCCGTAATGTTATAGATCGTTCGTTATCCAGGATTTCGGCAGTGCCTGCGATCGTTGTTGTTGTTTTTTTTTTAGAGCGTTGGTCTAGCGTGAATTTTATATTACGGAGTCTAAAACCTAGGCAGGCTCGAGCCGTCCGTAACGGCGCAGGATCAACCTGCGGCCGGGGAGGCGGGCGCCGCTTACTCGAGCGACGAGGCACCGGTGATGATGTCGACCAGCTCGTTGGTAATGACGGCCTGGCGCGTGCGGTTGTACAGAATCGAGTACTTGCCGATCATGTCATTGGCATTCTTGGAGGCATTGTCCATGGCGTTGCGGCGAGCCGAGATCTCAGCAGCGTGGCCCTCGGCCAGACCCCACAGAATGAAGTTGGCCAGGTTGAAGTCGGCAAAGTTCTTGCCGGCAGCGTCGTCCTCAAGCTCGTACGTGGCGAACTTGGGCGCGGCCTCAAGCTCAGCCTCCGAGTAGACGGGCTCAAGCGTGGGCTCAAACGAGACCGACGACAGGTACTTGTTGTACAGCAGAGTAACGCTGTCGTAGTTCTCGCCCAGGGCGTGGATCTGGTCGGCGATGATGGCCGCCTCGGCGAAGCGGGGCTCGTCCTTGCCAATACCCGAGAAAGACAGACGGATCTTCTCGGCGTTCGTGCGGCTCAGCTGCGCCTTGGTTTTATCACCGACAATGACAACGTCCGTGTCGGGGTGCTCGGCGAGGTACTTGCGGGCCGAACGGGCCAGCGACGAGTGAATGGCACCGCAAAGACCCTTGTCCGAGGTCATAGCAATGAGCAGCGACTTCTTGGCCTCCTCAGGCGCCTTGGCCTCCGAGTTCTCGTAGACAGTCTTGGCCGCCTCGCCGTAGACACGCGCAGTCTGCATGCCCTTGGTGGCCTTGCCGACGCGGGTCGACGCGACAATCATCATCGTCTTGGTGATCTTCTCGATGTTTTTGATGGACTTGAGCCGGTGCTCAATTTCACGCAGCGTCGCGTAGCCACGCGGCGCCGTGTTGGCGAGCCGCGCCGCACCCGAGGCCAAGCGCAGCGAAAACATGTGTCGAGGTGGTGTGAGGTTGGGCCGGCGATCCAATGAGAGAAGGGATACGTTACCCTGTTGATGACTAAGTAGCTCGACCGCGAGTGGGAGCCGGTGGCCTACGCGCGCGCTAACCCCCCGCCGTCCCATGAGACGGGAGACGCCAGGGTACGGGCAAGGTTCGCTCAGGGCAATGTAATTAAATGTAATGGTAGGCAAAGCCTACCCCGGACGGCTTGCCTGGCTCGGGCAATGCAGGTAGGTAGCAGGTTCGCCAAGCAGATAGCAGGCCGGCGACGGTCCGGCTAAAGGCGCAAAAGTAAGAGTCAACGGTAAGAATTATATATACAGAGAGTGTGTTTTTGTAAATTACAGTCTCGGGAGGGAGGAAAAGGTATTAAATGATTGCAGGTATTAAGCGGAGGCGGACATGCGCTCATCGGCTGTTTTAAGAGCTGCCCTTGGGCAGCGGCTTGCCGTCCGCGCCCAGGAGACCGGCCTGGTAGGGCACCGGGTCAGGGAAGTTGTTGAGTTGGTTGGTGGCGTTCCAGTTCCAGAAGAACGACAGCGACTCGGGCGCACCCTCGGGCGGGTTGCACTGCGACTTGAAGTCGACGCCCTTGAGCTGCTGGTCAACGAACTCGTTGAACTTGGACAGCGAGCACGACTTGCCGGGGCCGTCGGTGCAGTTGGGCAGCGGCGCGACGGCCTCGTTCAGCACGACGCGGATGTAGATGTTCTCCTTGCCAGTCTGGTGCTTGGGCGCGGTCGACGACTTGTTAGAAGCCTTGGTGCCGTTGACCCAGGTCTGGTTGGGCGCGGGGTAGGTGCCGTTGCTGGCGTAGGTGGCGTTGAGCGAGGTGCCGTTGAACAGGCCCGCGTCGGTCGTGTTGAACGCCAGGGGGTATTGGCCGGGCCAGGCCGAGTCGGGCACGTCGGCCTCGTCCTCGCAGATCAGGCGCTCGAACACGAGGTGGCCGCTCTGCGGGGTGATGTCGGTGACATCCCACTTGTTGCCGAAGGTGACCTGGGTGGGGTCGTAGTTGTCCTGCGTAGCGAAGCCGAGCAGCGACACGACCGGCGTGATGTCCGTGTCGTGTGCGAACGAGAAGTACAGAGGCAGAGCCGCCTCGGGGCCCTGGTTGAGCAGCTCACGCGTGGCGTTCAGGTAGACCGAGCCGCGGGCCGAGGTGGCAACACCGCCGGGGCCGTAGTAGCAGTAGTAGTAGGCCGACTGCAGGTACTCAAAGGCGATCCACTCCTCGTCAGTGAAGACCGAGATCCAGGGCGAGTTACCGCGGATGTTCAGCTCGAAAGCGGCGACCGAGATCAGGTCGGGGATCTCAGCGGCGGTCAGGTTGAGGTTGTTCTCGGCGTTGAGGCGCTTGGCCGCACGCGCAAACTCCTCGTACTGCCAGGGCGGGCCGTTGTCGACCGTGGTGTTGGTACCGTCGGGGACCTGGCAGAAGGTCAGGGGCTTGCCCTGGAGGTCGCACTCGGTGACCAGAGTGTTCTGGCCCTGGTTGGCGGTCTCAGGGATGATCTGGATCGCGGCCAGCTCGGTGACGTTGTAGCCGAAGAAGCCCTTGGCGAAGTTGCGGGCGGTGTCGGCGATGCGCTCATAGCCCGAACTGAAGACGGGCAGGACGCTCTCGCCATCGTACAGGTGGCCGTAGCGCGCACGGTACAGGACACCGCGGTTGTAACCGTCAGCCAGACCAGCGTAGGGGCCGAACTGCGACTCCTGGGCGATCCAGCCGTCGTTGGGGTTTGTGTAGGGCACCCAGTAGTTGGCGAACTCGAGCGAGCCCTTGAGCTGGCCCTTCTTCTGGTTAATCTTGCCGAGAGGCACGGCCTGGTCAACAGCGGTGTACTTGTCCGGGTAGCGGGCGCCGTGACGGTGCAGCATCGTCACCTGGTCGACCTTGCAGCCGGCAGGCACGTCGCGGTTAAGACCGACACCGCGGCGCTGGGACCAGGGGCCGCACCAGGCAGTGTACTTGAGCTGGTTGTAGTTGTCCAGCACGTCCTGCGAGTACGGCTTGGGGTTGCGGAAGAACGGCTCGGCCTGAGCCTCGGCCACGCCGGCCAGGGTGGCCACGGCCAGCGCCAGAGTAGTGGAGTCGAACTTCATGTCTGTGCGTTCGTCGAGATGTGAGGGACCGCGATGCTCTCGACTACCCGGGCGCAGCGGCGCTTTATGTACCCGCGTGCAATTACCGAAATCTGCTCGCTCAGCCCGCGGCCGCAGGTGATGCCTGCTTCATGCACCATGCACGTCTTCTGCATCCCGCCGAATACAGCAATCGGGCCATGCACCGCCAGGCAGAGGCCCTGCGGGTTGCATCCCGGGTCTAGGGTCTGCGGGGAAGGCGGTCGCCCGAAGAGGGGAGCGGTGCTCGATGTTGAGCGGCAGATTTTCTATGACGAACATAAATTAATTGGCGGCCAAATTTGGCCGCCTCAAAATTTTGCGGCCTCGTGGCGTCGTTGTGTCATTTGCCGGTCTTTGTGTCTGCATACTTGCTTGCTAAAACACGGCGTGGCTCGGTCACGCGGTGCCTATGTGCCTCGTGGGCGATTATGCACGGCCTGCACGGCCACAAAGCCAAGCGCAGCAAATGTCTACCAGGCGCAGCAGGTTCGCCGGGCAGCGCAGCATATTGACAGATTTGGGGCTCGTTCAATGCACGACTCGTACAATTCGTGGGCCACGTGTTTGGCCCGCCCGTACCTGTGAACGCTGCGTACCGTATCATGTGGCGGCAGTCGAGAGCGAATTTTGTAGCTAATATCTCAATGACGGGTCATCCATTGCTCGCACCCGCCTTTGGGAACACATGCAACATACCCGAGTCAGCGCAGATACCAATGCTCTAGACTTGATGCTCGCCTTCAATCCGCCCACGCAGCTGCCCTTTGTTCGCCACTGTACCTGAGTCGCAATCCCGGCACGCGGGGGCCCTGATCCCGCTGCGGCGAAGAGCAGCTTCTGCTGCAGGCCACTGTACCTCGGGCTGCTTGTTGAGCCGGCAGCTCACCGGATGAGGCCGAACGCCCAGGTCGGCAGTAGCTCTGCGGCCCTTGCCTCACCCTAGACCACGTGCTGAGGGACAGAACCCGGTGCGGGGTGACAAGCGCGGCCGTTCGTGCATAGTAAATAGAGCGGCCATCCATACTGTCTGAACAAGCGCACAACGGCCCCGAGAAATACAAGTCCGTCTGGTCCATTTGCTCGGCCCGGCTTTGCCACCTTTTAGCACGAGTTGCCGACGTATCAGCGTATACTTGCTGTGTTGCATGAAATATTTCTAGTATGCAGCGCCGGCTATGCAATATGCCGAGCGCTGCATCCTGGTCACTATACATATGGCATCGCCCAAGATGAAAAGCTCTAGGTACATGAGGTTGCGTAGACGAGAGCATAGCTCTATTTTGCCTGCATATTTACAATTATGTACATAGCTCTGAGTCGGCCGGCATTTCGGCAGGATTGCTACGGCGGATTTTTTCTGCGGGGTGGGCAAGCAATACAGATCGCCCGTGCAAAAAGCTCCAGGAACCTGCGGCCGAGTGCATGTCGGATGCGCCATGGCGGGGAAGCCGCTAACTGTGTACTCTTCAGCCTCTTGAGGAGAGGCAAATGAAACTGGTACGAGAAAGGGGCTAGCTCAAGCCCAATTGCACCTGAATATTTCTGAGCTGCGCAAATGTTCTCGCTGAGGCGACAAACGTCCGTATTTGGCATCAGATCATTGGGCTGCATGCCCGACGCAACACGTGGTCCAGCCCCGCAGCACTTAGAGGTCGCACCACTGGCTAGCAGGCTGGAGCCCCAGGCGCACATTGCAGCTTGCCTGATGCCGCTATGCGCACGCAGGGTATATGCCGAGTGACACAATGGAGCCGCGGAAAATTTAATTGCGATCTCCGTGATCGTCTCGTTACGAGGGCTCGAGGCTTGTGGTAAGGGCGGCGGGGGGTCGTGACCGCCGCTGAGGCGGTTAAGGCGGCCATCCGAATAGGTCGGCCTACCGAGAGAGTGGCATTGCTAGCACGCCGCCGACTGCCTCATCTTGTGGGAGGTGTTGACTACATGGAGGTCGAGCACCGCGCGCTATCGGCTGCAGGTGATCCAAAAACATATGCACCTCTGCCTACTGCAAGTTAATTAGCATTGACCCCGGAAACACTGTACAGCGCAACCTCCGTGCACTAGGTAACACTCTGAAACAGCTGGCCGCAAGCTGCTTCGACGAAGTCGCCACCAATGGCGTCGCTTACCTTGCGGCTATGCCTGGCCGCGGCGCCACCTGCGGCGCAGGGTGGCGGCTGAGGGCTGGGCACTGGCGATGTTGAGCCGCTCGAGTGGCCGAACTACCGCAGGCTGTGCTGGCCTATCTTTTGAGGTTCATTGGCGAAAATATGTTTTCACAAGCAAAGACAAGGCCGCTATTTGCCGAGTAGAAGTGAATTGCCACCTTGGGCCGCTGCCTGGCACCTTTGAGCTCGCCTTACGTCACAGCTGCGACCGTCCCTTAAGAACACACGCGGGGCGCATCTCAGCGTCGCGGGTGGATCGCCGCGTAGCACCGAGGCCATGAGTCTGGCGTTCAAGTTCACGACCCTCTTCCTCAAGACACTGAGCAAGCCGATTGCCAACGGGCTCAAGGCGCAGGCGCAGGAGCACGCGGCGTTCCGCAAGCTATGCATCAGCTTTGCCCAGACCGTGCACCGCACAGATGTGAACCTCCGGCGGCGGCTGCTCAACGAGAAGCAGATCAAAGTGCGGCCGCTGAACGATGCCAAAGCCATCCAAAGCGGAGCGAATTTCTTAGCGGACTCGTTCGTGTTTGGCGTGGGTGGCGCCATCATTCTCTTTGAGTACTACAGATCGGCACGTAAGGCCGCAGCGCAGCGCGCAACCATTGCCGATGACATCAAGGTTTTGCAAGACCAGATATCCTTTTTGGAGGCAAAGCTGCTGCAAAAGAAGGTACTGACGGCCGACGAGGTCGACTACACCGTACCAGACGATTTCGAGCCGTCCGTCCTCAAGCTGCGGCACAAGAATGGCAAGATCACGGGCGACGACGGCAAGCAGCCGACCAAAGATGCCAGGGCAGACAAGGCCCAGGCCACGAAAATTGCTGCCGCGGATGCGTCCGCCGTGACCGGGGCGCCCAAGCCCAAGGACCCGGAGTGAGCCGTTCGCCTGGCGCCCAACACCAAAGATTGTATATAAAGACGAGCCTGAGAGCTCATTGGACATAGCAACGGCGGCCATCTCCCGGACCGCCGAGGTGTACTATAAACTACAGATGATGTAGTCGCGCCACGGAATGACTCGGCAAGATTACTCCTTGCGGTAGTACTTGGGCTCGACAAACGGCATGGTAGCCACGGTGGCCGGGCGCGACTTGCCGCGAATGACGACATTGAGCTCGGTGCCCTTTTTGGCGAGGTCACGCGGGAGGTACGCCATCGCGACGTTCTTGCCCAGCGTTGGCGACATGGACCCCGACGTGATCTCGCCAACCTGGTTGCCGTCCTTGTCAGTGACTGGCGCGCCCTCGCGAGGCGCGGGGCCCGTGGACACGAGGCCCGTGCGCAGCAGCGTGTCCTTGGATGCGAGCTGGCCAAGCACAGCGGCAGCGCCGTTGAAGTCGGCACGCTCGCCCTTCCGGCGAGCCTTGCCGATGATCCAGGCCAAGCGCGCCGCCACGGGCGACGTCTGCTCGTTCAGATCGTGGCCGTACAGGCACATGCCCGCCTCCAGACGAAGCGAGTCGCGCGCGGCGAGGCCAATGGGCTTGACCTCCGCATCCTCGGTCAGTGCCTCGGCGAACTCGACTGCCTTGGCGTCGTCGGGAATCGAGATTTCGAAGCCGTCCTCGCCAGTGTAGCCGCCGCGGGCCACGTGGTACTTACCGCCCAGAAGGCTCAGGAACGACGACTCGCCAAACCCGATATCGGCCAGGTTGTCCGACGTGAATTTGGCCAGTGTGCGAGCGGCCTGCGGGCCCTGCAGTGCCAGTAGCCCGCCGGGGATGATCTCATGCGTGAAGTCGTGCAACCCGTGCTTGGCCGCCTGCGCCTTGAAGAACGCGAGATCCTCGTCGCGGCGGCCTGCGTTCGTCACCGTGTAGAAGTCGGTGTCCGTGTGCTTTGTGATGATTGTGTCGTCGACAATGCCGCCCTCCTCATTGAGCAGAGCAGACAGCGTCGACGTGTAGGGCTTGAGGCCCGCAATATCGCCGGGGGTGACCTTCTCGAGCAGGCGCACAGCATCCGGGCCGTGGAAGCGGTGCTGAAGCATATGGCTCACGTCGAACAAGCCCGCGTGCTCGCGCACCCAATTGTGCGACTCAATGTGCGACTGGCCCGAGTACAGCACCGGCATGGCGTACCCGGCAAAGTCGACCATTTTGGCGCCGCGCTGCAGGTGGAAGTCATACAGCGGCGTGCGCTTGAGGCTCTCAACGGACGAGTAGGACCGCACAAACCGTCTAATCATGGCAATACGGAAGAAGGACGCAATCGCGGGGTTCGTGGTCCGGGGTTATCAATTATCTGGCGCAGGTGCCGGGTCAGCACAAGTTGGGACCGAGTATGCTGCGACCGGGGTGGCCAACTTACCGAGTCACAGACCCGGGTCGCGGGCCGAAGAAAGGTTCGTTGCAAGCTTCATGGGGATAATTTATTAGTGTCGTGTACGCTTTGGGGTACTTCATAAATAGCCCTACATCATTAATTTCACATTTAGCACCGGGGCGGTCGGATCGTTTACAGTCGTCGTTCGCTTAGCTCGAGCCAAAGCACGAGCAAAAGCCCAGTAGGCGCGATTTCTTGGCTGTGGCCGCCTGCTGTGCGCTAT
>JANIVI010000168.1:0-13698 GCA_030555755.1 Wickerhamiella kazuoi | reverse complement strand
AGGCAGGCGCCGAGGCAGGCGCCGAGGCAGGCGCCGAGGCAGGCGCCGAGGCAGGCGCCGAGGCAGGCGCCGAGGCAGGCGCCGAGGCAGGCGCCGAGGCAGGCGCCGAGGCAGGCGCCGAGGCAGGCGCCGAGGCAGGCGCCGAGGCAGGCGCCGAGGCAGGTACTGAGGGTGCCGATTCGGAGGCCAATGCAGACGCCGAAGCCAATGCGGACGCCAAGGCGGGCGCTGAGCGCGACGCCGATGCGGGCTCTGACGCTGACGAGGGCGCCGACGCGGGCGCCGAGGCGACTGCCGACGAAGACGCGGCCCCAGCAGGCTCGCCTGCCGCGCCCGCTGACGCCGACGCGGGCTCGCCGCCGCCGTCGGCGGGCTCGCCGGTTGCGTCGTCGGCGCCGACGACCCCGGCGCCGACCGCGTCGTCGCCGGCCGACGCCGAGACGCGCCGCGCCGTCAAGCGCTTCCAGACGCGCGCGCTGGCCGTGCTCAACGATATTCAGGCGTGGCGCACGTCGTCGTTCTTTCTGCAGCCGGTGGCCGAGGACGAGTTCTACTCGGTCGTTCGCTTCCCGACCGACCTCCGCACGATCCGGCAGCAGATCAAAGACGGCACCATCACGTCCAGCGCCGAGCTCGAGCGCGAGGTGCAGCTCATGTTCACCAACTCGATCATGTACAACCCATGGGACTCCAACATCTCGCGGTGGACGCGCGAGATGCAGGCCGACGCGGGCATGCGCTTGCAGATCTTCCGCGACGCCGACGGCGACCGCCAGACGGCGAGCCCCGTGCCAGAAAGCCCCAAGCGGCGGCGCCGCGAGTAGCAAGACGGCTGAAAAGAAGAGACATTGCCAACGAGTGTTATGAATAAATATATATAATTACGGCCGCGCGCCGGCTACAGCCCTATGCAAAAAAGAAGGCCGCTCAAAGCGACGGGGCCATGTCGTCGTCGCTGCCCAGGCGCTTCTCGAGCTTCTTGAACTCGTCGAGCCCGATCTGCTCAGCCTCGTCGAGCACCTGCTCAACGCCTTTGACCTCTTCAACGTAGTGCATCAGCATGCTCTCGATGCCGTTGCGGAGCGTCACCGCCGACGAGTCGCAGGAGCGGCACGCACCCTGCAGCTTGAGCTGCACGATGCCGGCATCGGTAAAGCCCATGTAGGCGATGTCGCCACCGTCCTCCTGAATGGCCGGGCGGATCCGCGTGTCAATCAGCTCCTTAATCATGCTGACCGCCTCCGAATCGTCCTCCGAGGCCTGCGTGTCAGCGGGGGCCTCCATGCCATCCACAATGACCGGATACCCCGAGGAAAGGTGCTCGGTCAAGATACTGAAGATTTCGGGCTTGAGCACCGCCCATTTGTTGTCCTCGAGCTTCTCGACGGTGATAAAGTCGGGGCCAAAGAGGACGCCGCGAACGCCGTCGACGGCAAAGAGCTTGCGCGCGAGCGGCGACGAGTGTGCCTCGCGACCGCTCAGAAACTCGACGGTGCCCGCCCCTTGGCCGAGCACGTCCTGCGAGGGCAGGAACTTGAGTGCGTCCTCATTGGGCGTGGACGCGGTCTGAATGAAAAGGCTACGCAGCGCCGCAAAGGCGCCAGGCATCCGACCGGGTGCCCGCGCCAGCACAGGCATCCGTGCCGCGGCTAGGCGCGCTGGCTGGGCTCTCAGTGTGTGGCGGATCATTGGCAGCATGCTGTCAGGTAGACAACAGGCCCGAAGCTCGGCGCTCGATGAATAATGCCTGGGTAGTTACTAGTCCACCCCACAAAGGCTTGGCGGCGTAATGTCCCGGCACCGGTTGGCCCATTCAAAAGCACGAGGTTGCCTCCTTCAGGATTATGTAATAAGTTACTCGGGGACCTACAGAGTCTTTGGCCATCACGTGCTCAAGACTGGCAGGCTTGCCAACCAAGTGGCAGGAGGACTATGGCCGAAGGGGATCTCAAGGAAAGTTCCACCGAGCAATTGAGTACATAATTTCTGATCGAATGGTGGGCCCTAGCGCCTCGAAATTGGAGCGTGCTAAGAGCTGCGCAGGGCTCTGATCTGCTCTTAGTGCCAACATGGAGGAGTCCGAGCCATGGACAATGAAGGCCATACGCGTTACACGATACATGTACAGAAATAGCTTAGCCGCGCCTGCTACCTCGGCCGTAGAAAGTATCCTGCACCGTCGCGTCTGGATCGTTGTCGAGGCGGGGGCGCAGCGCCAGAGGTGCGACCATCGACGCCAATAGCATAGGCGTATCCGCGACCTCGGCACGATTCCCAGGTCTCGTCGTGGGACTATCAAGGCCGTTCACTGTATGATGCTCCGTAGGAACACCGCTCAGGCGCTCAGTGGAGGCGCGTTTGGGCGAGATTGTATCTAGCACGCTGCCAAATTCGCTATCCGTCCATACCACCGTTGCACTGCTACCCAATAGGGCACCCGTTATGGGCTGGTTGAAAGGAAAGTGTGCAGTGTAGGGTCCTGAGTTGCGCTCCCACACGGCGATGTGCCGTGCACCGGCGAAGGTCATCAAAAGCCGTGCTCCGTACCATGCAATGGTCTTCGGTACGCCTCCATTGTCAAGAACATCCAAGAGATCAAACTTGTGCTCCTTTTGCACCTCTCTGAGCTCCCATATCCACACAAAGGGCGAGCCGAGAGGAGCAACAGCCAACAGTGCACGGTCCGGGCTTGGGTAGAGCCGGGGCGTCCCCGATGCAGTCACAGCACTCTCCGTAGCTTCATAGTGTGTATTACCATCGTTGCTTTTCAAAATCCAGAGCCTACCCTTGTGCCTAGTGTGGAGCGTGGCACGTATCGTCAAGGCAGGTGACAGCACGAGCACACCGCCAAAGCCGGTTCCCATGAGATCTCGCAAGTCCGTATCGGATGAGAGGGCAAGAAATATCGAGCCAAAACCAGGCCCTGCCCAAGCTACCTTGTGCACGCCTTCGAGCGTCAGTTGAGCGGGCACTTTTGACGAGCGTCCAAGGAGGGCGATGCACGCACCGTTGATGTCACCAACGACAGCTACAGTCTCATTTGGCGCGAATGCGACTGAGTTTGCTTCGATGGTGGGTAGAGTCAAGTGAAGTGGGGAGCTTGCGAAAGCTGGCCCAAACAGCGTGAGCACGTCACGCGCATCCTGGCGCCACAGAATTGCGTGTGTGCCTAGTTTCGGGAGTGTTATAATCGCCGACTTGGGCCGCTGGAATGCCCAGTCAACCCCATCGTCACTCCAGACCCGAACAAGGTCGGGCACTGCGCTCCACATTGCCAAGCGCACAAACTGGCCCTCTTCGTGCTGCAGCGAAACCCACTGTACGCGCGTAGCTGGCAGGCCAGACGTGGGGATCATCGAGATTGTCTCCTCCCCATCACTGTCATCAAACACAATAGTAACAACAAAGTCCTCGTGTCCGCGGAGTGCAAGGCGATGCTCCTGGGTGTGAGAGAGCGGGTCCCAGATAAGCTCTTTGACGTTGCTGGTCACCTCCTCATCTAAGCGCACTACTCGAGCAATGCTATGCGAGCCAGCCGTACGCACTAGCAGCTGCATGTGCCCAAGCTCCACAACGTACTGACCCGTTGGGCTCGCAGAGATCATGAGACGCGGAGATAAGGGATTCTAGCAGATGTGCGCGGACGACTCGCGGTGATTCAGGGGTGCGTCCACATGCATGCTGCAGGGGTTGGGAATTTAGGCGAGCTGCGTGGCGCTGGTCGCCTGGCCGAACATCACCGGGCGTGCAGGCTTTTGAGAAGCATCCTGGTGCCTCGGCATCAAATGAGGCCAGAAGATATTAAATTGGCCCTGCTGGCTTCGTCAGGCATCCTGGCTATGCGCAGGTGAGTCAATTCGTAGGGAACAGCTAGTATATGCTACAAATGCTAATAAAAACAGCGCCCGCGGCCGGCCGGCAGCGCTTGCCAAAATTAGCGCGCTTATGTGCACCCGTCCATGAGAGTGTTCTTGGGCCACTGGTAGCCGGCATCTGCCCAGTGAGTGTAGTTGGCGTTGCTGTATGCCGCGGGGTGCGCCGCAATGTAGTTGAATGTGGGGTAGTTGGGCGGGTCGCAACCAACAGACGAGCCACTGTCAGAGCCCTGGTATACGCGCACGTAGTCAATCTCCATGCGCATGGGGAAGACCAGGTCGAGCCACGAGATGTAACTCCAGTTCTGCGAGATACCCAAGTTCAACACGATCGACATGGGCTCCTTGGAAATCTGACGGTCACCAACGTTTCCATTCGGACCCAGCGCGGGACGCCGCATGGCATATGCTGGTGTGTCACCGACGATCCACTGGATATAGCCATCGTTGTCGTCATTCATATACTCGAAGGCGTACGCCTGGAATGACTTCTCCTCGCTGACTTCGTACCAGTTGTTGTTGAGGTAGGTCACGCCGGAGATGGCTTGCTGGAAGGGGCCACCTGTCCACGAGTTGAGCTTCGTCACCGATGAGTTGTAAACTTCGACAAAGTTGTAGTCGACCATGTACCAGATGTCCATGGGCGCAACCTGCAGACTCTGGGAGACGGCACCATTGTTTGGCGAGCCAGGAGCGCTCGCGACCGTGGCCTCGATGATATCAATCTCGGGCACACCACGACCGTTTCCAGGATTAGGGTGATCTTCGCCTTTGCAAGTGCACTTGTTGAGGCGCTGTCCTGGAAGGTAGTTGATACCGTCCCAGCTTGACTGGTTGGGCGTAATGCCGGCATCACACTCGTTGTAGGCGTACGGCCACAGGCCATCAGTGGAGGCTAAATATCCAGGTCGGCCCAGGTTGCCTAGTGTCCACATACCCGGCCACAAACCAGCGACATCACCGCGGCCGGGCAGCCGCGCACCAACTTCGATACGGCCCTGGGTGAAGCAGAACTTGTTCCAGCTCTGCAGCATACCCGAACGGTAATTAAGGTTGTGGTTGCGGAAGGCATCCATCTGGATGACGAGCTTACCGTTTTCGGTGGTAACCGCATCGGGGTCGTACCACTCGAGATCCTGAGTAGCACCATACCAAATGTCGACCGCTGTCCAGAACACGTCGTCGCCATCGTAGAAGGTGCGGCCGTCCGTTGTGAACTCGTCGCTGAACACAAGGTTCCACGTCTCGTCACCGAACGCGCTCTTGATCGTCTGCGCCTCCTTGGGCGTGTCGGGGTCAACGAGGGACGTGCGGACTGCCTTGAGCATCCCGTACGTGTAAGGGCTGAGCGAGTCGGCACCCTTGGTGCTGTTGTGGCCGCCACTGCCGTGGGCAGGCGGGTTGTGCGCGGTCACACCGGTGAACGCAAGCACGGGGAGCACAATCAAGACAGTCAGACCGCCAGCGACCAGCGTCGCAAACGCGCAAATAGCCCAGAAACCGCGACGGTCGGGACGGTGGCACGCGCGGTCATTCTTCATGTCGTTGATTGGATCGGGGTTGTGCAGCCAGTCGTCAGGCTCCTTCTCGTCGATCAGCAGAGGAAAGTCCGACACAGGATAGCCGCCGAACGGCGAGAAGTCGGCATTATTTTGGAACGGGTTGCCAACGGCCGTCGCCGACGAATAAGAGTTCGAGCGTGACCGGTCCGAGAACGTGCTCCGCGAGTAGTCGCTGTAGGTCTTGCCCGGTGTCGATGCGTAGGGGCCAGCATTTCCGGCGGCCACACCGCCGGCGGCTGCGCCACCGAGACCCGCACCGAGGCCAGGGTCCTGCTGGCTGCGACGGTTGCTGTTCATGGGATACCGGTCGAACTCGGCGCCGCCCGCGAGCAGACTGGGTGTGTAGTGGCGCGAGCCGCCACCGCGTACCGAGGTAGCGGCAGAGCCGCCCGCAGGCGTCTGCTGCGAGGGATAGAGGTACGAGTCCGAGCGGTTGGACTGCGTCGAGGACGAGTCCGCCGACTCGCCAGCCTCCGACGAGAACGGGTTCTGCAGCGTCGAATGGCTGTCGTCATTCTCGCCGGGGAGTGTCTGGTACTCGCGGCTGTGCGGCGGCGGTACTGGAAGGCCTGTGAGGTTTCTCATCGCGAAAGCAAGCTGAGATCGAAAAGAGAGGGGCTCGGGGTCAACGCGTCGCGCAGTGCCCAACAAAAATAATTAAGGTGAAAAAGGGGGGACGCTCGACCTAGAAAAGTCTTTTAAACCCACCTAGAGACAAACGAATGGCGGGCAGCAAGTTGTAACGGGCGCGCGCTTCAATCAACGTCGGCCTATTTGGGCACGCAGGGAGAGGGGGAAGGCTGTGCTCTACCGCGTCGTGTTGAGCAACGAAATTGACAGCACGGCGACACCACTGGCAAGCTGAGAAGAAGCTAAGCAACGTGTGCACTGTAATTAACGGTGCAGAACGGGCTTTACGACAGCAGCAGCGGAGGTGAAGAGGCGGTGCAACCAACGGGCGGCTGCCTAGGGTGTGCGAGTTGTGATTCTCGCCTTAGCTCAGCAACCGTCAAGGGGGCACAATCGACAAATTTAGTCAACCCTTGCCACGATCACCGCCTCCTGCTGCCTCCCACACGGGTTGCACGGGAGGCGCAGGGCCCACCTTGGGCGAGGGGATGTCAGCAGCCGTTAGAGATAGCGCGACCCGCAAGGGGGAGGCGCGGCAGCCTGGAATGAACGGCGGATCCTTGGGTCTGCTGAGGCAGCCGCTGGTAGGGGGGCCGAAGCAAACGCCCGGCCGTCGCGGGGACTGCTTGCAAGGCAGGCTGGCAGAGAATGATAATTATTGTAGAGCACATAGGTTGTCAGGAGCCTTTGTGGGTTTTTGCAACCCAGGTAATCTGAGAGCTGTCGAAAACCTCGGCAGTGGAATTTTATTTTGGGTAAAGCCTTTCGAACGCGCGGAAGCGTAATTGTGCTCCATGTGGGGCACCTGGTGCAATACACCGACCCTGCCACCGGCTGGCCCACTGCTGGACGCGCAAGCCACACTCTGCTAGACTAAACTGCAAGACTGATCGTGGCCTGCGTGACTGACATCGATCCTGTGGGGCTCATGCGGTAGCTCGGGCGTCAGGCCTCGCGAGAAGCGAGAACCACCCAGGGAGCGCCCCTACTCCGGCTCGGCCATTCCAGACCCCTGGGAGCTGTGAGGCACAGGCATCGGCCCGAGTGGCTTTTGCGTAAGCGATCGGGGTGTTTTTAGCCGAAGCCAGGGCGACAGCCACCACCGCGAACGCCAATGCAGTCTGCCTAGGCGGCGTTCTGGCAGCGAGGAGCGCCGCCATCGGACCAAGTACCTTTCTATCGCGAGCCAGGTGCCCTTTAAGGACTTTTTAGAGTCTTTTGGTGATGTCTGGTCCTAACTCTCCGGTGGCAGCGCGAACTATTTGTATGGGCGACCCCGATTTGCCCCAGATACGGCGCGATCTAGGGCAGACGCCTTGAGCCCGGGGTCCCCTGGCGAGCGCCTATTTCCACAGACAGTATTATAATGATAATTTTGTAATTTAGACTTCTCTGTGGCACTTTAGCGCCGCCAGGGTCGCCGCGCCGGGCGCCATTTTCATCCCCGCGGTCCCCTGCCTGGCCGCCTAAGCGAACCCTGATGGATCCCCATGAAACCCGGCACCGCCTGCTACCCACGGCGCCTGCAGTGCATCATAAAGTCGGCATTCCCGTGTTGGTGGCAAGGGCACCTGCAGGACGGCAGTGATCAGCTTGCTGCGGGGTCCCGAGCCGGGTCGCGACGCCACAGCCCAGCACGGCCGCTCAGTGTGGGCATAGTGGACCCCAAGAGCAGGGTCGCGATCAAAAACTGAATTTGAATCGATTTCCTTTGAGTTTGGGTTCGTATTACGGTGATTAAATTCGGTGGGTCGGTGTCTCAGACTCGCCCTTGCCCGCTGAGGAACACGAAGCGCCGCGTGGATGCAGGGCACATGCCGGCTGCTGCCGCTTGAGCCCGCTAGACGCCATGCAGCATTGGCGGTGCCCAGAACAGGACAAGGGGCCAGATGCACGCCTGCGTACGTGGGGCGCGCCGTATGCAGGAATGTCTCGGTAGAGCTGGCACCTTTTGTTAGAAGTAGTTTCAGCGCTACACAAGGGACGAAGACTTGCTAAGGCTCTTGAGGCTATTGGGTGAGCACCCACAACTTCTCTCAACATCTCCACCAAAAGCCGCTACCTCTCCTGAGCCGAGGCGGCAACCATGCCGCTTCAGCAGAACTCCTGTGGTTGTTCGCGGAACCGCCCCCAGCCTCCGGGCACGGCACCGCCGCCGCGGCGCCCCCACCGCGGCTCCCAAGGATGCCCTCTGCAGCGCAGGGCGCAGGAGCTTACAGCGAGAGGCGTTCGGCGAAGCTGATTAATGGCCACCGCTCGAGGGGCTGAAATGCAGGCTCGGGAGGGCCCTGCACGCCTGAGGTGATGCCGAGAAACGAGCGGGCGTTCTCGTCGAAAATGCGGGCGCATAATGACGTCGAGTGGCCGCAGCACCCACGTCGCGGCTGCAACGCGCAGAGTTGCTCTTTCGGGGCGCCCTTGGCGCGCCGTGACCGCGCCTGCTCGCCAGGACTCGCCTATCTTGGCACATGGAAACACGGCGCTCCCGACTGGCCGCGGCTGCAGCAAGGCTGCAGCAGGCCCGAGACCGGGCATAGTTTTTTTGGGCCACTGGGCGCCATTCTGACCGCTTAGGAAGTATATCGAGATAGCCTAGGTAATTTTGAAGCGTTGCACAACCTTCTCTTCTACGCCCCGCGTGCATATGGACGATTGCGCTATTTTTGACCCCACCAAGCTTTTACAAACTGCGGGGCAATGCATCCCTCTGCCCACGATTAGCGATCGCCCGCCCATGTTCAGTGGCCTGTCGCACGTGCAGGCTGCTGTGAACGGGTCGCCGGGCTGCAGGGCGTTCCGCGAAGAACGCAGCAGTTTTAAGCGCCGTTATACGGATGGTCTCGCAATTTCGCTAGCCCGTTCGTTCCGCGGCAGCAACTGCCGCAGTCTGGCGCCACGCGCGCAGGATGGATCGTCGACCGCGACGTGGGCGCAACCCTGCAGGCGATGTAATCGCACAGAGCAGACGAGGAAAAAGCGGCCCGGGAGGTGGCCAGGCCGCCGCGAACGCACTGCGGGCAAATCCCGATTGCCTCTGCCTGCATCTCGGCCGGCTGCTCGACGTCATTGTTGCCCCGCTGCGCCGCCGCCTGTATTGCCTGATAGCGGCGTCTGCCGCACGCGCGCACGTCACGAGACAGCGGCGGCGGGCGCTGCCCTCCCATCACGTGTCGCGGGGCCGTGGCCCGGCCGCCGCCGAGACGGCAAGTCACGGTGCTGCATGTGCGCGGGCTATTTGTAGAATTGCCGGGGGTGTATAAGGCGCACTGCGCGCCTTATCGAGCCTCAAAAATAGCGGCACGCGACCAAGCGGACCGCCCTTGTCGCTGCGGCCACCTGCTGCTCATCCCCGGTCACCCGCGGCCTGCGGGCTGCGCGGTCCAAAAGCTAGCGGTCGTGATCGTCGCGCTGCACGGTCTAGGTCGTGCCTGCTGCCGGACGTGCATATGGCGCGTGCAGGTCTAGGCGAGGAACCTGCGCCCGGCGCAGCTAGGATCGGGCATGCAGCGCGCAAGCGGCGAGCAGTTCCGAGCCGGCAAAGGCGCGCAGCGGGAAAAGCGGGTGCAGGAGCCCGGGGTAAAGCCGTGCCCGTCCTGGCCTCACCGGGGGGCCACGGCACGAGCACCCCGCTGTCGTATGGCCAATGTGAGCGGGTCGCCGAGGTAGACCACGCCGGAAAAAGCTTCCCGATCCCCGGCAGCAGCTTTTTGCCGGCCGTCCATGCGAGCGGCCAGGCCGCACCGATTCCTAGCCGTTTGCTCGCAGCTTGCGGCAAGCCGCCCCAGAGGCGCCTCAGCGGGTGCCGGGGGAGCTGCCCGCGAGGGTGGTCCCAGCGATCAGAGTCTGGGGGCAAGCCTGAGGCGGGCGCCGTACAGGTGTGGCGGCGGAAGCGAGCGCAACGCAGAACACGGACCAACAATGTGAAAAATAAAACTCAAGCTAGAGAGCATGAGGCTAGGCTGTTGTATTATACCAAATAAAAAAATAGAATTAGCACGCATCGTGCGGCGCCCAGTTTTTGCGGCGGCGAATCCTTCATTCGCCTCCTATTGCTGGATCGCCAGAGCCAAAAGGGTCTGGTTCAGGTAGTCCTTTTGCGCAAACTCGAGCGTGAGCAACGCCTCCTGGACTTTGTCACTGAACTGCGACTCGGTGAGCGCAGCCTTCAGCGACAGAAGCAGCACGAGCTCGGGGCTGCCCGCGGGGGCCTTGACCGAGGCGACTCTAGCCAGCAACTCGTTGCGCTGCTCGTCGCTCAGAACCTCGCCGTCAGACAGCACCTGTACAAGCGCCCACACCTCCTCGCCGCCCAGCGGCCAGTCGGCGGCGCCATTTTCCTTGTTCACCACCGCAGCCACGAGCGCGGGCGACACCGCCTTGGCAACGTGCTGCTTGTGCTCCGAGTACATGACCGAGTGCAAAATGTCGAAGCGGCGCGTGAGCTGCGCCTCGACGCGCGGGTTCGTGACCGTCTGCACCTGCGGCAGCGTCAGCGCCTCGATGAGCGCGCGCAGCAGCGCATAGTCCTCGGACTCGCGCAGCTTCTCGAGGTTGTACGCGTTGAGGTCGAGCTGGTCGATGCCCTCGACGTTGTCGTAAACCACGTGGATGAGCTGGCGCATTGCCTCGAGCTCGCCGGCGACCGAGCCGGCGCGCGTCGAGCCCGTGGGCGGGTTGACCATCATGATGACGGCCTGGCCGATGGCCGAGAACCGCGCCGTCGAGAACAGGCGGTCGAGCATCGGCGCGACGCTGTCGCGGAACAGGAGGGCAACGTCCTCCCAGGTCAGGAGCTTGGCCTGCGGCTCGACCGGGCCCGGCGGGGCGGGCGGCCCCGGGGGCATTGGCGGCAGCACCGTGCCGTCGGCCGCGGTGGCCGTGCCGTTCTCGTCCTTGACCGCGGCGGCCGCGGCGAGCGCGAGGCGCTTGGCGCCGTTGCGGCGCGAGCTGAAGGGCGCGCGGCGGAACTGCAGCTTGCGGGCCTGCAGCTTGCGCAGCGTCGTCGAGACCTGCGGCTGGAACACCGAGTCGTAGCCGAGGCAGATGCGCTCGCTTTTGCGGCAGTTGCGGCACGTCGGGTGCTGCTCGTCGCACTTGATGCGGCGGCGGCGGCACGTGAGGCAGCCGGTCTTTGTGCGGGGCTTTATCTCGGGGCTGAACGGCTGCGGGTGGATCGGCTCGTGCCACGAATAGTGGCCGTGCGGCTCAGTGCCGTTGACGCCGCCCATCGCGCCCGGAGGCAGCTGCCCTGGGTGCGCGCCAAACTGGTGCGCGCCGGGCATTTGCGCGTGGAAGTGCGCGGGCATCTGTGTAGGAGCCGCGTGGTGCGAGTGCATCGGCGCGGGCTGCTGGAACGGGTAGTAGGGCACAAAGCTCTGGCCATTCGACGCGGCGTAGCCCTGCATGGGCATCCACGGCGCGCCACCCATCGGCATGCCCATCGGCACGCCCATCGGCATCGACGCGTAGCCCATGGGCTGCTGCGGCTGTTGGTGCTGCTGCGGCTGCGGCTGCTGCTGCTGCTGCTGCGGCGGTTGCGGCTGTTGCGGCACCTGCTGGTGCTGCTGCGGGCGGACCTGGCCGGGCGTGCCGACCGGCGTGCCAACCGGCGGCTGCCCCGGCTGCTGGCCGGGCTGCGGCTGCGCGGCGTAAAGGACATGTATCTGTTGGGATACATTCCGCGGGACAATGCGATCTACCTGTGTGACAAAGATGTAAACGTTGTGAGCTTCAAGCTGTCCCTTGCAGTCGTTGAGTACCAGACGGTTGTCCTTCGTGGAGACCTGGAATATGCGTCAGAGCTGCTGGCAAACATTCCTGAGGATGAGCGCAACCGCGTTGCGCGTTTCTTGGAAGCACAGGGTCTGGCGGAGCTCGCGCTTGACGTGTCTAAGGACCCTGACCACCGGTTTGACCTTGCGCTCGAGCTTAGCCGGCTCGATGTAGCCCAGCAGATTGCCACCACGCTCAAAGAGGATGCTGCAAAGTGGAAGTCGCTCGGCGATCTGTACCTGCGGTCATGGCGCCTCCCCGACGCCGAGACCTGCTTTACGCAGGCCGGCGACATCGACACGCTGCTGCTTATTTATACGTCGACTGGCAACAAGGAGAAGCTGGCGAAGCTGGCTGAGCAGGCCGTCGAGCAGGGCCGTTACAACCTCGCTTTCAATGCGTTCTGGTTTATTGGTGACGTTGACCGCGCTGCCGAGCTGCTCACCCGCACCGGTCGCAGCGCGGAGGCGACTCTGTTGTCTTTGACGTGGGGCGGCGACGTCGCGGGTAATGTCAAGCAGTGGAAAAAGAGCCTGGCGGCAGCGGGCCGCGGCACAATCGCGGACAGCATCATCGGCCCCGAGGACGAGCCGGCTAAGTTCCCCGCGAACCTTGGACAGAAGACGTTTGTGCGCGCGCAGGTCGCCGACGCGGACCTGATTGATGTCGACGTCGAGGATGTTGAGGACGCAGAGGAGGCCGAGGAGGCGCCGGCCGCCGCGCCAACGGCTACGCAGGCGGCCAAGCCTGCCGCGGCATCCAACGGCCGTGCTGCCCCGGAGGCGGCGCCGCCCGTGCCGACCGAGCCTGCGCCTACGCGTTCGAGTGGCACGTACGAGGCTGAGCCTACAGGCGTCGAGCCGCGCGCCGAGGACGAGGAGGCTGAGGACGCGGTCGAGGAGCTTGAGGAGGACGTGCGGGCGGAGGCTGCCCTCGACGCGCTCGAGGAGGAGGCGGACGAGGAGCCTGCCGCCGGCGAGGACCTCGTTGACCTTTAAGGGATTTCCTACAGGCGTCTCGTGACAAAATCTAAAAAATCTAGCCGTACATAAAGCGCCGCGAGCGGCGGGCTACAATACACTAAAGCTAAATCGGCAGCACCGGCGTCGACCGCGGGCCCGCTTTTCATATCACGCAATTGGCCACCGCGGCTGTGCTGGCCCTTCTCGTGGCCTCTTCTGCTGTTGGTAATTGTGCATTGCAGCTACCCGGCCGCGTGGGCGGTTCTGGCGAGCGCCGTGCGCGCTGGACGCGAAGGTGGGCGGCAGGCGGCAGGCGGCGGCGGCGGCGGCGGCTGCATACGGGCAGCTGGGCATCACGTGATGAGTAAGGCTATACTAATTCAGGGCCGCTAACAACGCTGGCAGAGCCAGTACCGAAACCACAGCCCCCCTCGTTTGTTCAGCGAAAAACCTAGTCCCGAAAATGAACCGGCATTCGATCCCCTGCGTCCCCACTGTTCCCCACCGGCGGGTATCGCCTGGCGAGTTCTGGCGAGTTCGAGCGCGCCCGAGACGTTCTTTGTCACCCTAGCCTCGAAGGCTCGCGAAGCTGCAGGGTCCCTGCAGGACCATGTACTTAACGGACGCGGGCGCCTGCAGGCAAAGGACATCCCCTCTGAACAGATGAGCTACTACTATTCGGACTACTACGGGCCCGTGAGCTACGCGCGCCCCATTGTGTACGCGTCAGACTTTGTGAGCGACGCCGTCTACCAGCTGCGCCAGCAGGCCGCGCGCCAACAACTGGCCGCCCGCCAGGCTGCCGCTGCGCGCGCCGCCCACGCTGAGCACGTTCGCCGCCTTAGCGGTGCTGTCCTCGAAGGCGCCTCTAGCAACCGCCTCCAGTAGCACGCCTTT
>JANIVI010000167.1:0-13721 GCA_030555755.1 Wickerhamiella kazuoi | reverse complement strand
GGAGATAGCTTTTTGCGGAGCGCATACACGGTCTACGATCTCGACCGGCGCGAGGCAAGGACGTCCTCGAGCGGCCGCGGGCCGCGCCGCAGCCCGGCGTCGGCGACCTCCGTGTGCGCGAGCGCGCCCTTGGCGGCCATGCGCGGGAACGTGAAGCTGCGGTCGAGCTGGTACCCCGAGGCGTCCTCGACGAGCTCGAGGCACGTCTCGTTGGTGAGCATGCGCACGCCGGACTCGGTCACGCCGAGCTGCAGCACGCGCGGGTGCATGCAGCAGTCAAAGACGTGGCTCGGCGCGCCGGCCTTGTCCGTGTCCTGCCGCTCGGGCGAGACCACGATCGGGACGATCCAGTCCTCGCCGCGCTGGATGCGCGCCATGACCTCGTCGGGCGCGAGCGTGTCGGGCTCGGGGACCTGCGGGTCCGTGCATACGTTGATGAAGACCTTGGTCCGCGCGCCGACGAGCGTCGCCGTCTTAATGACGTAGCCCGGCGTCGGGTCGAGGCGCATGGTGGACAGCCAACAAGGGTGCGCCGCGCCCGCCGGGACTTTGTGCCCGCGCCCTGGTGCGCCGGCCCGCTGCCCGAGACGGACACCAAATTCGGCGATGGGCACGGCAATTGCGGCGGCCCCGTCGACCAGGGCCGACTTTCCGCAATATATAATAAGAGAGCGCCCAATTGAGGCCCCGAGCAAAGGCGGGAGCCCAGCGGACGACCCACAGGTTTCAACCGTTCCGCTCGCGGGTTGAAAATCAGGCGTAAACTAATAAGTGGCGGCGGCGGCCGGGCCCAAGGCCAGTGCCATTTCTACCAAATAAATACGTGCGTCTTGTGGTCGTCCTGGGTGTAGATGGCGCGCGTTCGCGCGGGCGGACTGGGCAGCACAATCACCTTATCGTCGATGCGCAGCTCGGCGCCGGCCGTCTCGACATTCCGGACCCAGCCGGGAACAGGTACCTCGTATTGCGGAGCGGCGCCTTCGCCGGCCCACGGGCGCCTGTAGTACACCGCCTGCAGCTTCGGCTCCGAGTCGGGACTCCAGAACTCATGGATGAGCGGACGGATGCCCACAATCGCCTTGACCGTGAGCCGGGCCTCGGGCCTGCCGCCGCGATCTGCACGGTCGCTTGGCTCCGCGGCGGCAGTGTCCCCCCGCGGCGACTCCCTAAGCGTCACGTTCTCCAGCGCACCCGCGAGCGACTGGGTGCCAGACTGCAGTTCGCCGTCGGCGATCTCCAACTGCGCGAGCGTGCCCTTGGCCGCCATCCGCGGCAAAAAGTAATTGCGGCTGAACCGGCGCCTCGAGACAAACTCGACAAGCACGAGGAGCGTCTCCTCAATGCTGATGCGCATGTTGTCCTTGAGCGCAAGCCTTACCACGCCGGGGTGCACGCAGCAGTCGAACACGAGGCACGGCGCGCCGGCCTTGTCCGTATCCTGCCGCTCTGGCGAGACCGCAATTGTGATGTCCAGCTGCCCGTCGCGGGCCCTTATCTCGGCAGCCGACAACGTGTCGGGCGCAGGGATCTGCCGGTCCGCGCATATGTTGAGGAAGACCTTGGTTCGCACCCCGCCGAGCGTCGACGTCTTGAGCACATAGGCCGGTCTCGGGTTGAGGAGCATGTCGGGCGGCCAGAGAGGTGGGCGGGGGAGTGGCTGGGACTTTATCAAGGTCCTTGGCACGGGGATCCTGCATGGCGTGCAGCACGTTGAACCTTAAATGCGTCTAGCAATTGCGGCCGCCCACGGCACTTTGCCGCTGCTTTGTACGGATAGATAGAATCATATAGAACATTACTGGGCGCGCAAGAAAACGGAATCGCCAATGGGCTCAAGGGTCCGAGAAATGCTCATTTCGTTCCGGCGAACTCCCACTGGTCCAACTCTCGCGGCTCGACCCAGACGAATACGTGCAGCACGTCATCGTCTTGTGTGTGGATTGCGCGCACTTGCGTGGGCCGCTTGGGCAGCGGAACCACTTTATCGTCAATATGGAGCGCCGCGCCGATGACGGCGACGCGCTTGGTATCGCTCGGGGCCTCCACCTCGAAGTGGGGGGCCGAGTCCTCGCCAAGCCACGGGCGCGTGAACTGCGTCGCCTGCAGGGGCGGCACAAACTTCAGGCCCCAGATGTCCGTCTTGAGCGCGCACATGCTCACAGACACAGGCCCTTTAGGGCTACTGGGGGTCATGGCATCAAGGAGAGCCGCGTTTCGCTTTCTTTCCGCCACAGTCTCGCCCACCATCACGGCGGGGCGCGGCCGGGGGACGCGCCGCGGCGCATTCGCGACAACCTCCGTGGTGATAATGTCGAGCGGGAACATGGCGCTCTTGATATAGTAGGTGCGGTCAAATTGGTACCCCGAGATCTCCTCAATGAGTTGCAGGCACGTCTCTTCGAAGAACATGTTCAAGAAAGTCTGCCCAACGAGAGCGCCATCCACCACGGTCGGGTGGACGCAGCAGTCAAAAATGTGCATCGGCCCATCGTCGTCGGACCAATACCACCGCTCGGGTGATGCCACGATCGGTACAACCCATTGCTCGCCGCGCCGGAGGCGATAGGCGATCTCATCGACGTCAACCGTGACTGGCGCGGGGACCTGGTTATCCTTGGATATGTTGATATAGACCTTGTCTCGCACGACGGGGATCGTCCCCGTTCTAATGGAGTAGGCCGGCTCTGGTGTGATGCGCATGTTACGACGATCCTGGCTGTTGTGTTTCTGGCGCCTGGTAAACGGGTGCAAGCGCGCGGCCCCGTCAACTATTCCCTTTGGGAGACCACTACATAAGCCGCATCCAGAGGAACATTGGGCAATTGGCAAGCAGGGCCACGCTGCTATGCTAGGCGCGCAAAATAAATATTCAAATAATATACACTAGGGGTCGCTCAACTGACCCCCGTTTCTGACACCGGCCTTCCATCCTTCTCGCCCTCCTCGTACGGGGGCGCCACCTCGTCGTCCGAGTCGCTTACGGCGCTGAATGCTGGCGGGGCTACGCCCTCGGCCGTGCGCAGGGCCGCGACGCTCTCGGGTGCGATGTGTACAGGGACCCGCAATTTCCGGTGCTTGAGCGCCCCAGGGTAGTGCCGCGATCCAAAATACAAGTCAATGCGCAAGCTGACCTCGCGGCTGTTGTACAACGTACCGAACGAGCCAGCGCCGATGCTCGAGACTTGAAGACTGCCGCCTATGCCGGCTTGCTCCAGCACGCGCTGCAAGGAGAGCTCCTTCCCTATGAGAATGTCGAGGTCCTTGGCATCGAGCAGGTCATGCTTGCGCCCGCGCGATTCGTTCTCGCGATTGATTATCACCCGATCTCTTATTTGGAGGGTGAGCCGCAGCCTCCGTAGTGTTGCAGCGTCTGGTATTGAGGGGTGCATCTTGATGTCGAGTGTGCTGGGCAGCGGCCATTGCAGTACGCCGTTAGGGCACGCATACACCTCTATCTCGTGCATTGTGGCGAGCCTGTTCTTGTTGCTGAACACAGACGAGAGCGTGCGCTTGTAACCCTCGGTATATGACTTGAATGCGACCTGCTCAGCCACAACCAACTTGCGCTCGGCAAGGGCTGGGCCACCTACGGGGACGCGCGCCGGGACGAAACGGAAATTCCACCACTCGCGGCCATCAGACTTTATGACTGCGTCGCGCACAACGTGCGCCTTGAGCTGCCACTTGACCCAGCTGTTGCTGCTGAATATGTGCGTTTCCGGGAGCGACACGTCGAGCGGAAGCTGAAATGCAAACGGAAACTCGTACCGACCTTGGGGTAGAGTATGGTAGCGGCTTGTGCTCGCAATGTCCTCCGGGGGGAACACAACAATTTCATTTTGAAAGTGCTTGTGGTCGCGTTTCAGCTGCAAGGACGTCTGGTCGCTGGTGTGCGTAATCTCGGCGTGCTCCTTGCACTGAATTGAGACGGTGATGTCACCAATTGACACGTCCTTGTCAAGAGTGACGACCGCCACTCCCTCAATTGTGTCGCCGCTCGTATAGACATCGAGGGGCGCGTCCACCTCCAGCGCAATTGCGATCGTTTTCATGCGGGGGTGGCTGCCGTGGCTACGCATGGCACATCTGGGAGGGGACGATAAGGGCAGGGGTGAGGGTTTGGCCTGCCGCGCATCGGCGAGGCCGACCGGAAAACGGCGCATCTACTAGGGGTGTGAAGCCGTGGGGCCACGAGGCGCAATTGAATACAAGGTGTGGGCCGTGTCGACTAGTGGTGCTTTATTGGGCTCATTATCTCTTTTTCTCCACTTCGCTCGCCCCGTTTGCCTCATATGGCGGCGGCGCGTCACCATCCGAGTCGTCTACTGAGAAGAAAGCCGGCGGTGCCAAGCCTACAGCCGCCCGCAGCGCCGCCACGCTTTCTGGCGCAACAGCGACCTGAAGCCGCACCTGGCGGTGCTTAAGCGTGCTCGGATAGTGCCGCGAGCCAAAATAGAGGTCAATGCGCAGCCAGACCTGGCGATTATGGTGCAGCGCTTGGAACGACCCTGCGCCAATGCTGGGCACCTGCAAGCCTCTATTGCGGCCGGCGGCCTCAAGGACGCGCTGCAACGAGAGCTCTTTGCCGATAAGAATGTCGAGATCGTTAACGTCGAGAAGCCCATGGAGCGCACGACGCATGGCGCGGTTATGGTCAATCAGAACGTTGTCACGCACGTCCAAAATAAGCCGCAACCGGCGCAGCGTCGCAACATCAGGCACCGACGGGCGCAGAACCACATCAAGCGTGCTCTGCAGCGGCCACTGCAGCACACCCAGAGGGCACGCGTAAACGTCGACCGTATGCGTCGTCGCGAGGCGGTGCCGACTTCCAAACACAGAGGAGAGCGATCGCTCGTAGCCCTCGGTATAGGTCTTGAACTCGACGCGGTCCGTGCCCGCCAACTTGCGCTGGCCAAAGGCGGGGCTCTCGGCAGGCACGCGCGCGGGAACAAACCGGAAGTCCCACTCTGCGATATAGGGGCTCAGTGTGAGCTCGCGCTCAATGCTGGCCTTGAGTTGCCACTTGATGTAGCTGAACCTGTGGAAAATACGCGTCTCAGGAAGGTTTGTATCGAGCGGGAGCCGGAACGAGAAAGGAAGCAGATGTTGTCCTTTCTTTAATGTAAAATATCCCGTCGAGGTTGGCACATTCGTTGACGGAAAGAGCTTTACCGCCTCCTGGAAATGCATATGGTCGCGATCTGTTCCCGGCAGAGTCCGGCCGCTGGAGCGCGAGAGTTTTGCCAGCTCCTCGCACTCGAGCGTCACAGCGACTTCGCCGATGGAAACATCCTCGTTGAGCGTCAACGCCACGGCACCCGAGAGGATGTCGCCACTAGTGTACACCTCTAACGGCGCGTCGACCGTCAGCCCGACCTCGACGGCGCCCATGCGGTGGTGTGGCTGCCGTGGCTACCTGGCAGAGTGTGGGGAAGCTGGGCTGGGACAGGGCAGGGAGGGCAAGCGAGGGCCCACGGAACGGTCGAAATAAGCGCCGCGCTCGCGCTTTCACCAGTTGTTGAAACGTAACATTCGATTAAAGTTAAATCCTACTTCGATTAGTTGTCTAGCCGCGGTGCGTGACGTTGACCTGCGCGGTGAGGCCGCCGCCAAAGTCGACGGTGTGCTCACCTGACACCAGCGGCGCCGTCGACTGGCCAAGGTCGCTGTGGCGGCCCAGGCCCTTGAGCTGCTGGACCTTGAAGCCCAGCTCCTCGCCCTTGGGCGCCTTGAAGTCGAAGACGCCGTCCTCGAAGCTCGCAGTGCCGTCCTCAACCTTAACGGCCTTGGACTTGTACACCTCCTTCTCGCGGCCGCTCATCAGGAACGCGCGCAGCTGCACCTCCTTGACGTTGCCGAGGCCGGTCACGCGCTCCACCGATACGCTGTGCTCGACCAGCTCCTCCTCGGTCTGGTCAGTGCTCTTGCGCCCGGCGCCGAACAGGCCCAGGACCTTGTGCCCAGCGTCGCCAGCAAGCCCGGCGCCCGCGCCGACGGCGGCCACGCCTGCGCCGGCCGTCTTGGTCACGGATCCAAGGCCCACAATCTCGCCGTCGTCGTCGAGCTGCACGATGCCAGGCACGTGGCGCAGACTGATCACCAGCTCGCCCTCTCGGTCCTTGCCGGGCTTGGTGTGGCGGCGGCCCTTCTTGATCGTCGTCAGCGGAACAGTGTAGTCCTTCCATACCAGTGGTTTCAGATCACGCAGCTCGAACTCGGCACCGCCGATGAAGTCGTCCTTGTTGCCCATGTCCCAGTCGAATATGAGCGCCTTGAGCACTCCATCCTGCACCTTGTCGATGTTGAAGCGGAAGTGCTCGTTCCACACAGGATTGAGCGTCTTCTTGACCGTCTTGGACTTGTAGATCTTGTCCTTGCCCTCGTTGAGGTAGAACGCACAGTACGGGTCACTCGTGCCGCTTGTGTCGGCGGCCTCGACGTTCGTCGCCTTGACCAAATTGATCTCGATGTAGCCGGACTCGCGGATATCCTCCGACGGGTCAATCACAAAGTCGGGCATCGGGAAGTAGCGGGCCGTCAGCGTGATCGCGTAGCGCTCATTCATCTTGTATGTCTTGGGCTCCGAGTACGCATCACGCAGCGCACCCTGCGCACCCACCGTGATCTCGGCCACC
Source organism: Wickerhamiella kazuoi (assembly GCA_030555755.1). Lineage (NCBI taxonomy): Eukaryota > Fungi > Ascomycota > Dipodascomycetes > Dipodascales > Trichomonascaceae > Wickerhamiella > Wickerhamiella kazuoi. The sequence goes on along the minus strand of JANIVI010000167.1, from coordinate 7,083 downwards.
GACTCCTTGGCGTCCTCGACGTCGTCGCCGTTGACGACCTGGATCAGCACTGAGCTCAGCGGGAACTGACCGGTCACAAAGTCGGCACTCTGGCCGATTACGAACTTGCGCCCGCCGCGAGCACGCGGCGACACAAAGATCGGGTGCGGAATGTTGTTGCGAGTCACGCGCAGGCGCTCGCCGGCGCGCAGACCGGTAGCGCTCACAAACGAGAAAGCAACGACACAACATCGCCGCCGCGCCCGGCGGCGGCTTTGTCTACCTCGACGGCCGCGGCAAGCTGCGCGTCGCCGCGCTCGACCCGGCGCTCGACTACGTCGCCACCGACTGGGCGCACCAAAAGACCGTGCTCGGCGCATCTATTGCCGGGCTCGGGTTCCACGCGGCCAGCGGGCTTGTGATTGTTGGCACAAACACGCCGATCGAGCGCGCGCCGCCGGCCGACGCGGACGGCGACGTCTCAGTCGACGACGCCGACGGGCTCGGCGGCGCGCCGCGCGCAACCACCTACCAGGGCGCGGTGCATGCCGTGTCGCCGCACACGTGGGAGGTCGTCGACAGCATCGAGCTGGCGGCGGGCGAGGCCGTCGTGTGCGTGCGGGCCGCGAATCTCGAGATCGCCGCCGACTCGGGCCATTTCCGCGAGTTTGTTGCCGTCGGCACGGCGCTGCTGCTCGACGAGGACGCCGTGTCGAACGGCAATCTGCTCGTGTACTCGGTCGCGGACATCGTGCCCGAGGCGGGCCGCCCCGAGCGCCGGTACAAGCTCAAAGAGTTCCACCGCGAGCTCGTGCGCGGCGCCGTGACCGCGCTGTGCGAGGTCATGGGCCGGCTCGTGGCCGGGCAGGGCCAGCGCGTGCTCGTCCGCGGCGTGCAGGCCAACCACGCGCTCGAGCCCGTCGCCTTCATGGACACCGAGGTCTACGTGAGCGACGTCAAGGCCGCGCGCAACATGGTGCTGATTGCGGATCTGCACGCGGCGGCGTGGCTCACCGCGTACAGCTCCGAGCCGCCGAACCTGTACTTTGTCGCCAAGGACGCCGAGGCCGGGGTGCGCGTGCTCGCCGGCGAGTTCGTGTCGAGCGAGCTGCGCCGCGACCTGCAGGTCGTGCTGGCCGACGCCGCGGGCCGCATCCGCGTCGACCAGTTCGACCCGGACGACGCGCGCTCGCTCGGCGGGTCGCGCCTGCCCGTGCAGGCCGCGTGGTACACCGGGCGCCAGGTCGGCGCGCTCGCCGGCGTCTACGGCGTGGGCGACGACCTGGCCGCGCTCGGCGGCGCCGCCGACGGCACGCTGCTCGCCGTTTGCCCGCTGAGCGAGCAGGACTACCGTGCGCTATTTGTTGTCACCCAGCAGATGCTCGACAAGGAGCAGCCGGCCGCCTGCCTGAATCCGCGCATGCACCGCGCGATGGGCTGCGAGCCGTCGTTCCAGCCCGTCATCGACTGGGCCGTCGCCGCGCGCTTCTGGCTGCTTGACCGCGCGCGCCAGGCGCAGTATGCGAGTCGCCTCGGGCGCGACGGCCTCGATCAGATGTTCGCTGCCCTGCAAACCGAGCCCTTCGATTATTTATAGATGCTATAGACCAAAAGTTAATTTGCCCCATTTTTTGGTGGGCCCACAGCCATTTTACCTGCTGTTTCCGTTCACCGTAGTAGTTTCGCGCCGTTGTTCCATATTGCAGCCGCGCCTTGACCGCCGGAGCGGGCAATGGCGGCCCCCATGTACCCTGCAGCTCGCGCTGATCGCCGCGAAACGGCGGCGCACGTGGCCCTCATGCAGGTCGGAGCCATGTTTCATGCCACAGTTACCCGCCCGGTGCAGCCCGAGCGAATTTTTCACTGGCGCAGACCGCGTGCTCTTCCGACAGCGCGCTGCTCCTGCAATCTGCCTGCAGCTCGCGCAAGCCACTCGTGCGCAGATCTGTGGCACGTGGTGCTCGCGAGGACGCAGGGCAAGGCCGCTGGGAGAACCAGGTACGAAGGGAGGCACGGGCCCTAAGCGGCCGTGCCGCAAATCCGCCGCCTTACCCGGGGCACGCGCATTCGTGCCGCACGAGGGTTTGGCCGTGCAGGCACGGCACGACGGCTCCCGGCATCGCTCAATCTTCACAAGTTTTGCGCCATCAGCGCGCCCGCTCGCGCATTGCCCCGACCCAGCACATTACCTCGGCTTGCCTCCATCGCCTGAGGCGTCTTGCTTGCCCCTCCTCCCAGATCGCGCACCAGAGCCCACGTGGGGGTGGGTGGTCCACGAGCCCTAAACCTTTGGACGTGCAGGAGCGCGCGTTAAGCGCGGCCTCATGCCACTTTTTGAAAAAATTTGGGACACGCGATTAGCCACGCGAAGAAAACCTTGGCGCGACTGTCTGGACGCGTCTGTGCACGGTTTCGTTCGCTTCTGCGCTCGGCAGAGAGCCGTCTTGGCGACGGTGATTGCGGGGTAAGGCCGCTATCTCCTGCTTAGTCGGGCAATTCCGGCGGCAAACTCTACACGAGGTGAGGGGAGTCAGATGCAAGGTGCGCAGACAGTCCAGCCCTAACCCGGCAGCCGCGCACTGTGCATTTGGGCGTGCTCAGCGTGCATTTGCAGCCACGCGCACGCGCGCGGCGGGGCCGCGCGCCGTGCGCTTTAAATTGCGGGGGATCGCCGCGAATATGGACACCAGCAACCCATTCTCAGCTGAATCTACTGTGAAATGAGCGGCAAGGAGACTCACTACATCTCCGAAGAGCGCTCGCTCGGCTCGGGTGACCGCACCCAGCCCAGCTCCCCTGAGACATATGCCACGGATCAGGAGCGCACGGTCGCGGCGCCCACCCGCGGCCCGCGTGTTCTGAACAAGTCGTGGGGCGCCATCTTCAACGTCATCTGCGCCGGTGTCGCTCTGCTCTCGGACGGCTACCAGAACAATTTGATGACGACCTCGAACTTGGTGTTTGCCAAGCGGTACCCCAAGGACTACACCTCGAGTGTGTCCACCCGCGTTTCAAACGCCCTGCTGATCGGTGAGATCATTGGTATGGTCTGCGTCGGTCTGACGACTGACCTCATGGGCCGTAAGTCGGCCATCCTGCTCACAACTGGCTGCCTTGTCATTGGTGGCATTCTGGCCACCGCTTCGCACGGCACCACCACCCACGGCATGTTCTGGATGTTGACGGTTATGCGCGGTGTTGTTGGTTTCGGTGCCGGTGGTGAGTACCCCGCCTCGTCGACCACCGCCTCGGAGGCGGCCAACGAGACGGTCAAGCGCCGCGGTGGCACGTTCGTGCTCGTTACAAACCTGCCGCTCTCGCTCGGTGGTCCCTTCTGTATCATTGTGTTCCTGATCGTGTACTCAGCGGCCTCGGGTCCTGAGCACCTGAGCACGATCTGGCGTGTGTGCTTCGGTATCGGCTGCATCTGGCCGCTGTTCATCTTCATCTTCCGCTGGCGCATGGCCCAGACCCAGCTGTACAAGCAGTCGGCGCTCGGCCAGTGGTACCGTAAGGATATTGCGAAGTTCTACCTTCTCATGGTCAAGTTTTACTGGAAGCGTTTCATCGGCACTGCCGGCGCGTGGTTCCTTTACGACTTCGTCACCTTCCCCAACGGTATTTTCTCGGGTACCATTATCTCGTCGATTCTCTCCTCGAGCCAGAAGGCTCACCCCCACCTTGACACGCTTAAGCGCACCGTTGAGTGGCAGCTGCTCCTTGGCGTCATTGCCATCCCCGGTGTGTTTGTCGGCGCGTTCCTGTGCGACCGCATTGGCCGCAAGTGGACTATGATCATTGGGTTCAGCGGCTACCTTGTGTTTGGTCTTGTCATTGGTATTGCTTTCAACCCCATCTCGAAGATTGTGCCTCTGTTCATTGTGTTCTACGGCCTGTTCAACTCGTTCGGCAACTTGGGTCCCGGTGACATGTTGGGTCTGATCTCGTCGGAGGCCTACGCCACGCCCGTCCGCGGTACCCTGTACGGCCTTAGTGCCGCCGTCGGCAAGGCCGGCGCCGCCGTCGGCACCCAGGTGTTCCGCCCTATTCAGAACAACCTTGGCAAGCGCTACACATTTATCATCGCCGCCTGCATTGGTGTCGCCGGTATCCTTGTCACTCTCATCTTCGTCCCCCATCTGCGCGAGGACGATCTTGCCACAGAGGACGTGCGTTTCGCCACGTACCTGCGCGAGAACGGCTGGCACGATGACCTCGGTGTCATGGGCGAGTCCATCGACGATGTCATCGAGGGCAAGCCCGGCGCCGGCGTGCCCAAGGTTGTGCGCGACCAGGAGCTCTCCAAGGAGAACGTCCCTGAGCTGATGCGCGACATGGACACCGCGTTCCGCTGAGCTTTGCTGAGCCGCATTCGCTCGCTTTGAGAAGAAAAAAATTTAGCACATTTCCTGATGCGCACTGTTCTCTAGCGCTATTTTAATTATTACATTGTATCGTCTCCCTAATATCGAGTACCACCTGCCCAGCCAGACCAAAACCGCTTCCGAGACCGCTTCGCGGGTCCCCAGTAAATTGTATGAGATTGTGTGGAGCGGAGCGCTTGCCAATGCCTCTGCTCGCTGCTATTCACTCGTTGAACTAGCCCTTAAGCTCATCCACGTGCCAAAGTCTCGCTTGGAGGCGACCTCGAGTCCTCGAGCCGCGCCAAGGCATGTGGCTCGAAGTTGCGGCACCAGGCCTGCGCAGCGTCGTAATGGCGCGTCGTAGCGTATTTCGTTATCGCTTCCTTGTCTGCGTTGCTATTGCTGCCCTGGCCCTATCGCTATCTGCCAGCCCCTCTGCGGGTTTGGGCTGGTCACGCGGTCTCGCCGCAGGTCGGGAGCCAGGACCCCTGCCAGGGCAGCCTAAGCAGCTTAAATGTGCGGCACTTTGACGTCATTCGCGAAGCCGCACGAGGCGCTGCAATTTGCGGCCAGTGCGCTCAGCTCGAAGAGAAAATTCCGCCTACAAATGTGATCGGATCTGTCATGTCGCGCCCCGCGGCGACGCAGGGGCGTGGCCGTTGGACTGCGCACGCGGCCTTGCTCTGAGGGTTCGATTCGGCTGCAGGTCGTGCAGCTCGCGGCTCGACGGGGGTCAGCAGCCTTCCGGCAGGCTCTGAAACAATGGCGCTTGCTGCGCCGGACCCTGGTCAGCGCACTGTGCGAGCCCCGTCAGGCGCAGTAATCGGCCTGGCCAAATTACAAGTAGCGTCACTAGCCGGGCGCTCGCGCCCGAGGGCAGGCGCGTCGGCGCCTGCTCGCGCGAGGCGGCACTTGCGTAGGCGTGCCGTCACTTGACCTTAAGGCTGCAGTGGCCACCTGCAGGCAGTGCTTATCTAAAGCTGGGACGCTGGGGTGCCCAACGACTGATCTTGAGGTTTGGGTGTGGGGAAGACGCTCGCCGACTGCGTTGTCGATCGGCGGGGGTTGCTCGCCGCGGGTTTGCCGGATAATCTAGCCGCTGGACTGCCACGCAGAGGGTGGCCTAGGTGCGTAGACTCTAGGACAGCCTGTACAGCCTGCTAGGCCTGCCCCCGCGCGCATCCGGCGTGTTCAGACGCGCCATGTCTCTTGCCGAGCTATCACATGTGGAAACGGCGGCAGGCGGTTTGAACGGTCTTGTCGGCCCTGCGGCTGCTCACAGCCCCCCTAGCGAGCCGGGCCAAGGCTCTCCGTATTTTGCAGGGGCCGGAAACAAACCTGGCCTGCGCGGCACCGCGCACACAGACCTTATCGAGCACGTGGAAGAGACCGCGTCGCCCGAAGAACACATGGAGGATCTGGTGGAGATACCCCGCGCGCCGGCGCCCCTGCCCATTTCTGCCGACGACTTGGCGGGCGCTCTCGACGCATACAACGCCCAGCCGCTGCCCGCTCCCGCGGGGCTGTTCCCGTGGCTGCACGGCGTGAGCCCCCGCAACGCAGTGTTCCGCAACTTTCTGCAGCTCAAGCTCGCACGCGGTGCGGCCGCTGATGCGTTCTCCTTTGATCCGCCGCTCAATGTCCGCGGACTTGTCCTCGTTCAGGTCGCGCGAGGCGGTAGTGGCGCGAGCCCGATTCTTGCCGGCAGCCTCCGGCCCGAAGACGTGCTTTTGAGCGACGCTGAGGGCGACGCCGAGGGCAACGCCGAGAACAACGCCGAGGGTGCCGGCGACCCCGGCGCAAGCGCCGCGATGCCCGAGCTCGCGGGGCTGCTCCCCGCTTTCTTTGAAGGCCCCTCGCTCACGCACCACGTGAACATGCGCAACCACGCAGTGCAGGCCGCCAAGTTCGCGGCGATTTCGGACATCATTGTCTACACATTTGACCCCTCGCTGCACTCGGCGGTCGCCGAGGTGGCGACCAAGGTGTGCGGCGCACAGCAGGCGTTCCGCGCTGAGTATCCGGGCTTACCTGAATATATTGTGGAGACGTTCTGCGGAACACCTGAGGACGCTGCGGCACCGGCGCTCGCAAAGCACGTGCGCGAAATCGTGCCCGAGGCCGCGAGCCCGCGCAGCCCCTCGCAACGTTCTAGTGCGCCGCTCTCTTCGGCCGCCGCCGCCGCCACCGCCGCCGCGGCTTTTGCCGTCGCGCTGCCCGTCCCTGCCGATGCGCCGGCTGACCTCTCGGACACGCCGCTGTATCAGCAGGGCGCGTCGATGGCCGCCAACGAGCGGCTGAAGATCCTGCGGCTGACGGCGGCGACGTGCCTTGGCCGGCGCGACGCGCGCTGCGGGCGCCTGTGGGTTGGCAACGCGCGCGACTACGAGTGGCACGTCGCCGTGACCAACGGCGCGCTGCCCGGTGCCTCGCCGTGGGCGTTTTTCGTCGAGTGCCGGCCTGTGCCCCCATACATGCCCGAGATTGCGCAGCTCGACAAGCTGCTGCGGTACATGCAGGCGCAGGGCCACACCGTGCTGGACGGCGTTCCGTTTTACTTTGTCGAAGGCACCGGGCTTGGGCTCGACGACATGACGGGCCTGTTTGCCGCGCAGGTCGTCAACCTGTGCAAGCTGCTGTACATCCGCGCGACGGGCGCGGCCAGGGCCGCGGAGGCCGCAGAGGGCAGGGGAGGGGCACAAACATGTCTGCGGCTTTGCTTCCGTTCAGTGGTAAAGTT
>JANIVI010000166.1:0-13727 GCA_030555755.1 Wickerhamiella kazuoi | reverse complement strand
CGAGCGGGCGCCGCCGGCCGCGCCGGCCGCCTCGGCCTCGGAGCTCTCGCGGATCAGGCGCTTCTCGCGGCGCTTTTGGAACTCCTCCTCGACCCACTTGAGCTTGGCCGGCGTGTTGCTCGCGCCGAACACCAGCGCCGCGCGCCGCTGGATGCGCGCGCGCAGGTCGTTGTCCTTGTTGCGCGTCGCGTTCACGTCGCGCCACTTGCGCTTGCGCTGGCGGTTGTCCTCGCGGATCCGCGCGCGCTCCGACGGCGTCAGGCCCTCGTGCCGCCGCCGCGCGCGCGTGCCATCCCCGCGGCGGACCGGCGCCGCGCCGGCGGGGCCTTCCTCGCTCCACACCGTGCCCAGCTCCTGCAGCACCGACTGCACCGCCTGCAGCGTCGCCGCGTCGGCGGGCCCGCCGAGCGAGCCCGGGAGCGCGTACTCGGGGTGGTGGTGGTGCTCGCCGCCGTCCACGTGGTGGCCGCCGGCGATGCCGGCCGCCGCCGGCTGCGACGCGTGCTGCGCGGCCGCCTGGCCGGCGAGCTGGCCGGGCATCATCTGCCGGGCCAGCATCAGCGCGTCGTGCATCTGGGCCGCGTCGTCGGGCGCCGCCGCCGCCGCCGCTGCCGCCGCCGGCTGCTGCTGCTGCTGCTGCTGCGACGGCGGAGCCGACGAGGCCTCCTCGTGGCCGATGATCGAGCGCAGGCTGTCGAGCAGCAGCTGGTCGTCCACGCCGAGGCCGAGGCTCGACTGGGTGTCGCCCGCCGCCGCCGCCGCCGCCGCCTCGGCCTGCTCGTCCTGGTGGTCCTGGATCACCGACGCCAGACGGTCGATCAGGTCGGCGTCGAGCCCGCCGTCGGCGCCCGAGTCGCTGTCGCCGTCGCCGTCGCCGCCGGCGCCGTCGTACTCGTTGTAGTTGCCGGATTCGAAAAGGTTGCCGGCCTCGAGCACGGGCTCAGCGGGCGTCGCCGCCGCCGCGCCGTCGGCGGGCGCGCCGTGTGTGTCTTCAGCCGCAGGCTCCGACGCATCGCGCCGCGGCTGCTTGCCGGGCCCTTTGCTCGGGCCTTTTCGGCCCACAGTTTTCCGGGCGCGCGACATGAAAGTTCGCGCCAGTGACTAAGCTATCGATAAAGACGAGACGGCGCCGTCGCCGAACCCAGGGTACGGCCAGGTCCGGGGGGTGCGCAGGGCAAGCAGGGCACACAGGCAGCGCTGCTCCACTAGGGGTGTGACCCTCTTTTGCATTCACTTGCGAATCGCAGCTTAGCTTCCTTTGTCTCACTGCTTCGGCTCAGCGTCTAGTTTGTTTCTATGTACATCTGCCAGCTCCATTAGAGCCGACAGCTTCGGTGCTGGGCGCCGGCCGGTCAAGCGTGGTGCTCGGCGTGGATGACTGGCGGGCGCTCAAAGTCGTAGCCAGCCGACTGCAGCGCGTCGAAAAAGTGGTCGAGCTTCTCGCGGTTCGCCGGCGTCGTCTCCGGGTACACCTTAACCAGCGCGGGGACGACCGGCGTGTCGCGCAGCGCGCCGAGCACGGGCGCGCGGTCGGCGAGCAGAGCGAGCGCAAGCAGCAGCGTCAGGCCGCGAGCCTGTGGCCGGGTGAGCGCGGCGCCCGCACCGGCGCCGGCGTAGAGGTGCGCGAGCGCGGCCCAGCCGCCTTGCGCCGCAAACTCTGCGTACATGTCCGGGTTGTGGCCCAGCGCGCTCGCGAGAGCGTACATGGTTTTGGCGGCGACGGCCTCGTCCGCATCAGCCATGTGCTCCATGACCGTGCCGAGGCCGGACCCCGTGGCCAGCAGATCCTTTTGGCCCTTGGGGTTGTTCTGCACGACAGAGCCGACTGTGGAAACAGCCAGCGCACGGATGCGCGCGTCGCGGTCGTTGACAAGGTACAGCAGCGGCTCCCAAAGGCGGCCCATGTTGTCTGCGTTGTCGATATTCTCGATCAGCTCCTCAAAGACCTCCAACGCGTCGATGCGGTCGTCGACATTCTCGGCCTCCACCGCCGTGCGCAGCGCAAGCTTCATGTTCGTCAAGTCGTCGTCGCCTGTCCCGAATAACTGCGCCAGCAGCTGCGGGTCCGGCTCGCCCGCATTCGCGGGGTCGTTTTGCGCGTCCACCGACCATCGCAGTAGCTTCTCCATGGTGAGTAAGAAGGTTACCGAACGAGCGCCCGTCAAGCTAGGCGACAAGGCCGCCGCCAGCAGCCCAACCCAAACTACACGCTACGCTCACGTCTATTTCTATAGTAGTGATTAAGCTACATTTGCAGAGCTTACAAGTAGACATTAAAATGTCTGAATGGAATATCGCCATCGCTTTACCACGCCATGTAGTAAGCCAGTGTCCAACCCCGCTCAATGCTCATGTTCCTGGCTAGTTTCTGTGCCCTCGCGGTCCAAAACGCTGCTTGCCGCGCTAAACCACGCAAACGTATTGACTGCTAGCCGCTCGCGCGCGGCGCATACTGCTGCTGTGCGCTCAGCCTCCACGGTCAGCGCGAGCGCGTGTTTGCGCATTTGCGCAAAGCAAGCACCAAGCTCAGCAAGCTGTGTGGCACTGTCACCCGCAGCATCTATCATTGTGCTTAAACGCGAAGTCCTCGGCATGGCTGTTGATACGTCTGTAACACTGACCACCCGCGCGCATCTTGTCTATGCGCAAGGGCTAGGGCCGCATCATTGATACATGGAGTTGAGATTTCGCCTGTTATAGATATATGTGCGCAGCCTCAAGCCGCCTTGTCCGAGATGTCCGCTTTCCCAGCTTTATCATTTTTGCCCGAGTCAGCCGCAGTATCTACTTTTGCCTCGGCAGCATCCTCCTTAGCTTTGGCTGGCGAACTGTCGCCTTTGCCCTTATCGGGCGTACTTTCTGCCTTGCCCGCCTCGGCCGCATCCGTCTTCTCTGCGGTAGCTGTGTCACCGTCAGCCTCGCCGCCCTCTGGCTTAGCCGCCGAGAACACTAGGGCGAAGACGAGGTCCTCGCCGTTCTTGAGCACGTACCGTAGCTGCGCAAGCCCTGCGTACTTGCCGACATCAAACGTAAAGCCGGGCAGCTTGATCGCGAGCTTCTCGCCCATAGACAGGTACGGCGTGCAAAAGTCGAAATCGTACGTTGAGCCCTTGGCAAAGGTGAATGCTTTCCGCTTGCCCTGGTCCAAGAATTCGCGCCGCCGCGTCGTTGCCGAGACATCGTGGGCGGGGTCCAGCGCCTCAACGACTGGGACGGCCAGCTCGTCATTGTCCTGTTTGGCAATCCAATTAACGGACGTCAGCGCAGGACCGTAAAGGTACGGCTTGTCGGCGTACACATCACCATCAACGCTCGGGTCAACTGACCACTTGAACACTTTGAACGCGCCTGAGAACCCCCAGGGCAAAATGTCACGGATTGGCTGGTCAAAATCGTTACCCCAAAGCAGCTTGTCGCCATTGACATCCTCTTTAAAGTCCACGACGAACTGAATGGAGAACTGGTCGCTCCCGCGGCCTTTCGCGTCAAAGTATTTGGACGGAATTGCCTTACCGTCCTTGTGGTAGTCTCTGATTCTCACGACAACGCGCACAGTGTACTTGTCGGTCTCGAACACTAAGGGCTCTTCAGAATTAACTGCAACATCCTTGAAGGGGCCCTCGTACGCCGTCCCGGCTTGAATTTGCACGGAAGCAGGCATTGCGGTCTTTTGGAGGGTGTCTCCGAGGTTGCGGTGTATATGGGGGGAGCTGTGCCGGCTGCAGCCGGGGGAGCCGCTGGGGCTGCAGCCGAGCCGGTCGGTTGCTGCGCGAGGTTCCTGCTGGGAGATGGCACCGTGGTGGTGGGATGACTACCCGACGTTGCCTCACTGAAAGCCGGCGGTGCCTGGGAAGTGCTTAGCGAAGGCTAGACGCGCCGCTGGTCAGCTGAAGCCGCGTCCCCGGCGCTGACGAACCCAGGCTAGCGGCGGCTTGCATGTCGCTGTCAGAGCAAGTGTCCGGCCAGGCCGTCGGCCCCGGCAGATCCGCGCACAAACCAGCACGCTAACCCCGACTAGGTCACGCGCATGCCTGCATCTACTAATTGATCCATCGCGAGGATGCCAACTGTCAAATGTCGCAGGTGCGTCTGCCACGATGTGGTTGGACCCGCCCCAGTGAAATTCCAAGAAGCCTGCTCATGCACGAGCGGGCGGGCGGTGACTAAGGCCGCGCTGTCCTGACCTGCGGTCGGGCGGCGTGTGTTGCGCGAATTCGGTCACATGAAAGTTTGACAGTCAATTGATTTATGCGCTGATGATCACTACTACTTAAAATTACATGACCCATGCACAAATCTATCTCGGGACCCTTAGGAATCCCGAGCGCCCCGGTGTTATGGCCGCCCCAACGGCGTCCCGATGGGATCTCGTGCTCACAGCAAGGTTAGGGCGCAGTGCCGCCAGCGCTCCATATAATAGGCAGATCGATCCCAGCGAAGGAGCCCCCATCCCACACCCTCCACCAATGTCGTCGAACTCTCTTGAGCAGCTCAAGGCCGCGGGCACGACCGTCGTCACCGACACGGGCGAGTTCGAGACCATTGCCAAGTACAAGCCTCAGGACGCCACGACCAACCCGTCGCTGATCCTGGCTGCCTCTGGCAAGTCGGAGTACTCCAAGCTGATTGACAACGCCGTTGCCTCGGCCAAGTCGTTCAGCGGCAGCAACCGTGAGAAGGCGCAGGAGGCGCTGGACGACCTCCTCGTCGAGTTCGGCTCGAAGATCCTTGAGATTGTCCCCGGCCGTGTGTCGACCGAGGTCGACGCCCGTCTGTCGTTCGACAAGCAGGGCTCGATTGACAAGGCTCTGAAGATCATTGACCTTTACAAGAAGCGTGGCATCTCGAAGGACCGCGTCCTCATCAAGATTGCCTCCACTTACGAGGGTATCCAGGCTGCCAAGGAGCTCGAGGAGAAGCACGACATCCACGTCAACCTGACCCTTCTGTTCTCGGAGGTTCAGGCCATTGCTGCCGCCGAGGCCAAGGCCACCCTGATCTCGCCCTTCGTCGGCCGTATTCTTGACTGGTACAAGAAGTCGACTGGCAAGGACTACCAGGGCGACGAGGACCCGGGTGTGCAGTCGGTGCAGCGCATCTTCGACTACTACAAGAAGTTCGGCTACAAGACCATTGTCATGGGCGCGTCCTTCCGCAACACCAGCGAGATCAAGGCCCTGGCCGGTGTCGACTTCCTGACCATCTCGCCCAAGCTGCTTGAGGAGCTGTACAACTCGACCGACGCCGTCCCCAAGAAGCTGGACGCCGCCAATGCCGCGAGCCTGGACATCGAGAAGAAGTCTTACCTCAACGACGAGGCTGAGTTCCGCTTCCACCTGAACCAGGACGCCATGGCCACCGAGAAGCTGTCCGAGGGTATTCGCAACTTTGCGCACGACACCGACAAGCTGCTTGACGAACTCGAGAAGCGCTTCTAAGTGCGTAGTCTACTAGCTAGCTAATTAGATAAAGAACATCTGAAAGAGCCTCGCCCTGCCCCGCAGTCGTTTTCTGTAGCGTGCAACAAGGCTGATGCCACACGGTCGCACCCAGTCGGCATATGCACCGTGTTCGCGGCAGTTCGAGGATTTCTGATTATAATTACTACTAATTTAAACGACTGTGGGGGGACTGAGCAACTGTTGAGATGCTCAAAGCAGGGCGTGGAGCAGCGGCGCCAGAATGTGCACCAGCAGCAGAACCAGGTTGATGACGTCCTGAGGCAGGTAGGCAACGATCTTGACGAGCGCGCCCACGAGCTCGAACAGGATGTGGGCGACCTCGCCGAGCAGCGAGCCAACGACACCGTGCTGCTGGGCCGCCGCAGCCTGGAACTGGTTGGCCAGGTCGGTCACGGGCTGCAGCGATGAGGCGTCGGCACGCTGGCTCAGGTGGCTCAGGTCGATCGAGTTGACGTCGTCAACCAGCTGCTCAACAAGGGTTGCAACCTGGCTCAGCACGTCACCAAGAAGGGTCGACGGATCCGAGACCTGTCCGGTGAGGATCTTGATAACATCCGAACCGAGATCCGAGATGATCTCATTAAGCAGGTCGCGCACGGCGTCGACAAGCTGCGTCACGTTGGTGATCTCAGCGCGAGCAGCAAGCGCGTCAGCGGGAGCATCCTTGGCGTAGAGGTTGTCACCGGGAACAGCGCGGGCAACCTCGCCAGCCTGGCGAGCGACAACGTCAGCGCCGCCCTGGGCACCGGCGTGGGGTGCAGCAGCAGCCAGGGGGACGAGGGAGAGGGAGAAGATCTTGGCGAAAGAGACCATTGCGAAAAGAGTTGAGAAGATGAGAGGATGCCCAATACTCAGGGAACCAGCTCAAATTTATAGCCCGCGGCGATGCCGTGCAGCCACTTTTGGGCTGGTCTCGACTGTAGGCATCAATTACTGCGCGCATGATGTCCACATGCGCGATGCATCGGGCGGCGGAATCATTGCTGAGCAGGGTGCAGTTGCTGAGCATGGTGCAGTTTGTGGCCATCGGGGAACCTCAGGCAGGGCGGCTGGACACCGACATTCAGGGGAAAGAACTGAAGCTTTGCGTTGCCGCGCGAACACCTAGCTCAGTGACGACACCGGCCACACCTTTCGGCACAGCGGGCTTTGTTCTCCCGGCCATAAATCCGGACAAGCGCTGTCTCAAAGCCCTCGGCCATAGTCTTTGTGTTTGAGAGGCTGCAGGGCCTCGTCCCTTGGTACCGCGGTTACGCAATCCGTCTGGTCGATCATGTCTGCCATGCATAACCGGCTTCAATCTGCATCACACAATGAATTCATGCCGAGGTGAGCCGCCACCAATTCGACAGCGCCCTAGCAAAGGCTTTAAAGGACCCGGTTTGTTGTATCTTAGCCCTATACAAGACGTTACCTGCCGTTCGTGTTGCTTCGCACAATTGCTTACTTCTCGGAGCGGAGTTTCTCTGCAGCGAACTTGCAGCGGCCCAGGGCACGAGTTGCAGGCCGACAATCTATGAGAAAAGACGGGCGATCAACCGGGAAGCAAGGGAACCTATGGTCTATCAATTCGAGCAGCTAGATATTTATCTTGTAGCAAGTCTGGTCCTGTTATACCCGCGTGAATGCGATGAAAGCCTAGCTACTTGAAGAACTCACTAAAGGCGTGGCTCATCTAGCGTCCGCGCTGTCGTTGATGCACGAGCGTTTCAGATGATCCACGCAGTAGTCGCAAAGGAAGCACCTGGCCATAGCATCTTGCGCCAGTGAGGACACCTGCAGCCGCATGTTGCGTGCTCTGTAGCCCCATAGAGCCTCTGGATCCGTATTTCCGAGGGCACTACACCAGCTAACCCTACCCCTCGACGTGCGGCACCCTGTGCCCATATGCATCAATGCAATGCCACAAAATGCAAGTAGTTGACAGCGTGCAGGAGCCCGCGGACTAATGTCGAGGCGCTCGGCATCACGCAGCAAAAGGAACGGCCGCTAGCGCTAATTGCAGCCAAGAGTACAGTCAGGCTCCCTTACAATCTTGCGGATTCTAGGTAAATAGACTACATTAGTCTTCTAATTTTACGCACAAATCGACGGCGTGACGGAGCTCTTATCAGCTCGGATGCCCATCTGTCCGCCACCGAGGCCGATTGGCTGCGTGCGTCGAGCTTAATCAATTACCCGAGCGCATCCATCGGGTGCGCTCTTTCCCGCCGGGTGCATCAGGCTAGCATCATGCATGCAGGTCCGGGGCAGGTACTGCGGCGTCGTGCTGTCAGGGCTCGTTTCAAACATCGATACTGCAGCGTTGCGCTTCAGTTTTCTCCATGCACTGTGGTTCCGTCTCTAAGTCAAGTTTGGGCCTCTCTACGTTTCTACAATGCCACAGCAGGTTTAATGCCGCACGCTCCCGGCGAATTCGCCGACCTCGGCGCTGATCCCGACTAGTCACATGCCCCGAGGGTCGGCCTGGGGATCGCCTGCCTAGCAAGCACTCAGCTGTTTGAAGGTTAGGGGTCACACCGCAACGGCACCCGAACGCAGCGACGGGATCTGAGGTAGGTAGGTGCTACTAAGCAGAACATAACCGGCGTGAGCAGGATCCTAGTGGGTGCGGTGGTGGAGTTAGCGCGAGTTGAAGGCACAGTCAAAATTTACAGGGCCGGATGTGACAGCACAACATAAAGCTCGGCTACTCAGGACTACTCCCTCTGGCCACATTCTGACTGAAATTGCGCAAGCGCCGAAGGCAAATGCACCCGTCGTACCACAGCTGCCCATGCACATCGTGCGAGGCGCTTGCAGACGCACTCCAGGGGCAGGTGCACTGCCGTGCTAGGCCTAGCCTCGACAGTTGGTCGTTGCCAGTGGTAGCTGGCCAGCATACGAAACTAGCGCCCCTGCCCTTTGACCGAGGAAACACGGCAGCCAATGTTGTCGACCTACAGAGTTTCCTTCTTCACGCAGCGGTGTCCTACTTGACAAGATCCAACCCGTCCCATTGGGCATGAACCGCGCCATAGTTTCCAGCCACTGACCGGCCGTGTGGATTTCTAGCTTCGGACTTTTCTCGCAAGCAGGGTTCCAAACACCAAAGACTGCAAACTCAACCCGGCTTAGCGCTTGCTGCTTGCTCTCAGACCTCGCAGAACTACATATACGTCTAGAATTGGTATGCGGCCACGCTCTGGCTGGCGTTTGACAAGTTCCCGCCGTAGACCCTCGCATTAGCGTGTCTACTTTACCCGCCTTTCAGCGGGCAGGACGTTGGGCTAGGGCGGCCCCCGGACCAAGCCAAGCTGCAAGGCACGCAGCCCCGCCACATTCTCTTCACGGCACGTGCATGGGTGCAGCAGGCAGTTGTGGCATGCTACAGGGGCCGGCAGGCAGCGGGCCCACCTTTGACGCGCCCGTTGGGGGTAGCGGCGGGGGGCGGACGCATGACTTGTTGCCGGGGTGAATGTTCAGGAGCTACTGGTAGTGGAAATTAGGAATTAGAACTGGAAACTACGGGTGTGGTAACGAACAGTCGGCCAGTTGGCGCGCTTAGGCGGTGGGCAGGGGGGAGTTGGCCAGCAGCGCGAGGGTGCGGGCAACGTGGACAATGACGTCGACGACCTCGGCGGGCAGCAGGGCAACGACCTTGACCAGCTCGGCGCCGAGGGTAGTGAGCAGACGGGCGGCCTGGCCGAGAATGTCGGCGGCGTCACCGCTCAGCTCCTGAGCCTTCTGCTCGAGCTGGTTGGCAATGTCCTGCAGGGGCTGCAGGGCCGACGCGTCAACGCGGCGGGACAGGGGGTTGCTGGGCACGCTGGGCACGCCGCCGGTGGGCAGGTTGGCGTCGGCAACAAGCTTGGTGAACTTGGCAACGACGGCCTCGACCTGGGTGAGGTCGTCCTTCAGGGTCTGGACGGGGTTCAGGATCCACTGCAGGGTGACGAACTTGATCACGTCGGTGACGATGTCGCCGGCGATCTCGTTGAACAGGTCGCGGATGTCGTTGACGATCTGGGTGGGGTCGGCGTCGCGGGCGCTCAGCTCAGCGTCCTTGGCGTACAGAGCACCCTCGGGGGCGTTGCGGGCAACGAGGTCGGACTCGCCGACGGCGGCGGCAGCAGGGGCGGCAGCGGCCAGGGGAATGAGGGAGAGGGAGAGAGCCTTGGCGAAGGAGACCATTTCTGTTGATGTGAGTGTGGGTACCGAAACATCGGGAGCCAGCCATGCTTTTATAGACGTCTCGCGTGGTGCCGTGACGCACCTCGCGCCCAAGTCGACATTCATGCACCAATTTGTTCATGCATTAGACGCATGCGGATCTGTGCGTCGACCGAAGAGCAACTCGTCGCCGGATGCACCGTGCGTTCCCCTCACAATCAGCCGCCTTTGCCTCGCGACAGCACTCAACAGTCGCTGATACTTCCCTCGTTTGCTTTACTATGGCTGTACCGTCTAAAGGCGTGGTGCTTCCGCCCGGGTTGAAAGTCTGCGGGTTGCACATACTTCGCCATTGCTGCAGGGCAGCCCCGCCGCCGCGCCCTGCGTATATGTGACCACAAGAGCAGCATGGGCCTGCGTCCCCATGTTTGTGCAAGGTCCGCATAACCACAACCCCGATAGCGCGGAGGAAGGGCGCACTGACCTACCTGCATGGACCGCCTAGATCTAAATCGTCTAAGCAACTATGCTGGCTCGGGTGCACAATTCGTCAGCCAGGGGTGCCCAGAGTAAGGGGGTCCAACTAGAAGACATATCCTCTGTTTCAAATGCGACATCTTGTTTGCCATCCAGTGTTTTGTTCCCTCGTGGCGCTCTTCAACCACTTGCTGCTTGATCCCTATGACGCGATTTCTGTCCCAAAGAAGGCCTCGTGTCTGCAGCTGGCCGCCCAACGTGCATGCAGCTGGGCGGCTAATGCAGCGTTGGCCTGGGAAGATCCGCTCGGGGACTCGGTGAGGCCGGTAGTGTTACGAGCATTATGGAGTCTAGGCATACCTAAAATGTTCCAGTAGCAGTGTACACGTTCGGTACCAAGTTCAAGGTTTTCTGTCGAGGCCAACACCGTACCACGAGCCTTGCACCCAAATGCCAAGCCACATACACGCTGTGTATGTAAGATCGATGGCTGGCTGCGGCGTTAGACAGGTGATACTGGGCAAAACTCATTCGAAGCGGGGCAAACGTAGAAGGTGAATTCCTTTAACTTTTGATACTAATACAAGGATATAGGAAGGGTGACACCGAGTTTTTCTGCACCTCGAGTCCATACTGAGCGCTCCGTTTACATCCAAGTTCGCACCCCCAAAATCAAGGACCGCTTGCAGCAGGCTTCATTACCTTATCCTCCACCTCCATATTGAGGCCGTTAGGTCAACCCTTACCCGAGATCTGCACGCGCTGCGGGGTGACGCAGATCACTCAGCGTTAACTCCAAATGACGCAAATACGACTAGCGCGAGGCGAATTTCGAGCTGTAGACAACGCTCATAGCTTCCAAATAGTCCATAGTTTGCGCTCAGTTACCTTTCCCCTCACTTCGGGTTGTCATAGGGCTCGAACTAGCCCTGGACCTCTCCTCCCCGAAGCTAGCGATAGGAAATGCAGGTGCAGGGGTGAGAATGAGGAGATAGCGGCATGCAGGGTACCTGACAGCTAGGCAGGGCGGCGTGCCGCATTGAAACCAGCCTCGCGCGCGCCGCGCCAGCCGCTTAGGGGGGAAAGCAGGCACTTTGCTGTGAAAAGAGCTTTTTGTGCAATTGCAATGGCCATCTGTGAGGGCTATCAGGTGCTGAGGCGACCGCAGCTGCAAGGTCCGCACTGGCGCCGCATTCCCTAGCCTCGTCGTGGCCTTCGAGCAAGAATGCCGCATCGGGCGCTCTTGGGTTCCGGACCGTGGTCCTCGAACGCAAGTCGGCGCCGTCGACCCGGGGGCATTGTGTATGGCGGTCATGCGCTATTTTCTTGCGCAATTTTTGGCCTTGAAGCTCGGACCTGGTGACGATAGTTGACCGTAGGGGTGAAGCGGGGAACTGCGATGACTGCTGAGGTCCTGGCAGTAATTGACGCTCGATACGACGTCACCAAAGAGCTCACGCTGCTAGTCACATGCTCCCGTGGTGGGTCCAGCTCGCACTGCGGCGCTTGCTGTATGCGTGGGGGTTTGGTTTCGACCACGAGGTTACTCTTTAGGGTAGCCCAGCCAACCTCGACAGGCGTCCGTGGATGCCCGCCACTGCGATGGCGTAATGGTGCTGGTGCCAGCGCAGATCCTCACAGACGCCTGGGGCGCCCAAGTCGCTGTGCCATGCTCCAAGGGTACCAGGAGCCGAGGCCTGAACTCGGAAAAATGGTGGGTGGCCCGCTCACGCAGGGGCTCGTGGGGCTGCCAGGGGCGCGCCAGCCCCACTCGCGTTAGCTGAACCGTCGCTTGCGCAATCGGGGAATTTGCCGCTGTGCCCACAGACGCATGGCTCCCCGCTTTGGGCAGATCACGCACCGCGTGCGCAGGCCCTCGCTGCAGGGCGGGGTGCAGCACCACAGAGGCCGAGTGTACGTGGCGGGCCTTGGCAAGGTGGCCTAGCCCTGAGCGTGCGAGCCGCGACCTCGCCGCACCGTGCCGCGCGCACAGAGTGGGCTCTGTTTTTGCAGATGTGGAGGCGCGTTTTAGAGAACGCAATTACACTCACGGAGCGCTGATTTTGTCGGACCAGTGCGTGGCGCCACAGTGCCCGCAGCGGTGATCGCCGGGGCCCCCGCAGATCATGTGGCGCGAGGTGCGGTGAGCTGGGCGGCTGGCGGGCCAGCAGCGGACGGGCCCTGCCCGAGAGCTGGGTGCGGGTTCTCAGGTTCAACCCCGATCCCAGCGTCAGCGTGGGCGGGGCGGGCTTGGGAGCTGGGCGCCGCGCGTCAGCGGGCCTCTCCCAGCTGCTCAGAAACTGAGCGCTGCTGACAGCTAAGTCAGCGACGATAGCTCGAGACTTTGACAATATGGTGGAGACGATCGAGCTCGGCCAGCCTGGCGACTATCATGTGCACCTACGCGACGGCGATATGAAGGCGCTAGTGACGCCGATGGTCCGCGAGGGCGGTGCGGCCGTGTGCTTCGTGATGCCCAACCTGGTGCCGCCGATCACGACCCCGCAGCACGCCGTGGACTACCAAAAGACGCTGCAGGCGCTGGCGCCCAAGACGCACTTTCTCATGTCGCTGTACCTCAGTCCAGCGGTCACTCCCGAGGTGATCGTCGAAGCTAAAAAGCTAGGTGTCACCGGCGTGAAGGTGTATCCTGCCGGCGTCACGACCAACTCGGAGCACGGGGTATCCTCGTACGTCCCCTTCTACCCCACTTTTGCGGAGATGGAGCGCCAGAACATGGTCCTGAACCTGCATGGGGAGTCAGCGAGCGGCGACGACATTACCGTGCTGAATGCTGAGGAGAAATTTCTGCCTACGCTTGCTGAGCTGCACAAAAACTTCCCCAAGCTGCGTATCATTCTTGAGCACTGCACGACCAAGGCGGCCATTGAGGCAGTCAAGCAGTGTGGTCCCACCGTTGCGGCGACAATCACCGCTCACCATCTCTACCTGACGGTCGACTCGTGGAGCGGCAACACGCTGCACTTTTGCAAGCCCGTGGCCAAGCTGCCTAGTGACCGCGAGGCCCTGGTTGCCGCGGCTACCTCGGGCGACCCCAAGTTCTTTTTCGGCTCAGACTCGGCGCCGCACCCGCTTGAGGCCAAGACCAAGGGTAAAGGCGCTGCTGCGGGTGTCTTCACGCAGTCGCACGCTATTCCCTACGTTGCTCAGGCTTTTCAGAAGGTTGGCAAGCTTGACGCTCTCAAGGGCTTTGTGACCGACTTCGGCCGCGACTTTTACAAAATTGACTCGAGCAAGCTTGACTCCGCAACTGTCACGCTTGTCAAGGAGCCCAACACGGTGCCGGAGGTGTACGAAGACGGCAAGGGGCTAAAGGTCGTGCCCTTCCTCGCGGGAGAGAAGCTCGATTGGAAGGTAAAGTGGAACTGAAGCTCCAGACACTGTGTATAGCGTATAACATAAAAATTAATCTACAGAGTACCACTCTTTATTCTGTGTTAGGACGCAAAAACAAAACCGGCGGCACATGCAAAAAAAGCGACCTCGGTGAGGGTCGAACTCACGATCTTACGATTAACAGTCGTACGCCTTAACCAACTTGGCCACGAAGTCATAAAGCATGCGCTAGCCCGGAATCGAACCGGGGGCACATCGATGGCAACGACGTATTTTACC
>JANIVI010000165.1:0-13770 GCA_030555755.1 Wickerhamiella kazuoi | reverse complement strand
CCTGGCGTCGATCACGTCCGGTGCCCCCCTCCGTTCGCTCCTTTTATTTATGGTCGCCGGCCCCACCCGCGTCGCCGCCGCTGCCGCCGCACGCGCGGCCCTTGGGTATCCTAGTCGGCCTCGTCGGCCTGGGTCTCGCGCTGCTCGAGCGCCACGTCGTAACCGAGCACAACGTCGCTCGAGCCCTCCTGCCAGCCGCGGCCGCCGCTCGCGGTCACAAAGTAGTGCCCCGTCGGGTCGAGGATCATGCGGCTGATCAGCGCGCCGTGGTAGCCGGGGATGATGTAGAACGGCGTGCGCTTCTGCTCGGCCGGCGCCGCGAGGTCGTACAGCCGGATGTTGTCGCTCGACGCGCACATGAGGTGCCGCCCGTTGGGCGCCGCCGCCAGCGCCGTCACGGCGCCCGAGATCGACGGGAACCGCAGCGAGCGCCGCGGCTCGGCGCCCATGCGCACGTCGAACTCGTCGACAACCGAGTTGCGCCGGCCGGCAAACAGCGACGCGCCGTCGAGCGACCAGCACGCCTGCATGCACCACGGCGGCGCGTTCGGGCTGTGCAGCGCGAGGCAGCGCGTCGGCGACCGCAGGTCCCACACCTCGACCTGGCCATTGATTGTTGACGTGGCGAACGTCGAGCCGGTCGTGTTGCGCGGGGGCGCCGCACCGTTTGCGTCTTTCGCATCGCCGTCCGCGCCGTCGCCACCGCTCGGGGTGGCCGTTTTGCTGGCGCCGTTGCCGTTCTCCTGGCCGTTCGCGGTGCCATTCTCGGCGCTGCTCCCGCCGCCGCCGCTACCGCTGTCCTCGCCGCCGCCGCGTCCACCCTCGCCGTCGCTGCCAAACAGCGAGCCCATGCTCTTGTTGTCGTCATTGTCCTCCGGCGTCAGAAGCGGACCGTCCAGCGGCTGCCACGCGAGGCTCGACACCTGCCCGGGCAGGCGCGCCCACTGGGCGGTGCGCTTGCCCGTGTCCAGGTCCCACAGGGCGACCGACTTGTCCCACGAGCCGCTCAGCAGATGCGTCTCGGCCGAGTCGAGGAGCAGGTCGCTCACTGCGTTTGTGTGCCCGTTCAGGTACGCCTGCACAAGGCCCTCGCCGTGGCGAATCGTCTGCAGCGTGATGCCGCCGCTCTCGAGGCCCGCGCACAGCCACAGGCTCTCCGACTGCACGGCCATGGCGTACACGGGCGACAGCTTGGGCGCGTACGTGCCCTCGGCGTCGTACTTGTACTCGCCCTCGAACAGCGGCTGCTCGTTTTCCCAGTAGGAGCTCAGGATTCCCGACTTTACGATCGTGTCGATGGCGGCCGGGCGCTGGCCGAGCGACAGCAGCTGCTTGCCCTTCATCGAGTCCGTGAAGTTGTAGCGCCGAATGTACCCGTCCTCGCCGCCGGTGAATAAATACTTGGCGCCCCACGTCAGCGCCAGGCTGAACACGGGCCCGCCGTGGATGAACGCCGTCGTGGGCACCACGTCGAACGACGTCGCGGCGGCCAGCGCCGGGTCCACGCTCATGGGGAAGCGCTGCTTGTACGTGCCCGCGACAACGTCACCGCGGGGCGCGCGCGCGGAGCCGGCCGACCCGCCCGGGCCGTCCGGCGCGTCGGCCGGCTCGTCGTCGCTCGCGCCGCCCGCGTCGTCGCCGCTGTCGCCCTCGCCCTCGCCCTCGCCGTCGTCGTCGTCCGCGTCAACGTCCATCTGCGTATCGCGGTCGTCCGTCAGGTCCGCCTCGTCCGCATCCTCCTCCTGGTCCTGCTCGTCGAATACGTCCTCATCGTAGAGCTCCATCGCCATTCCCCACCGGCGGCGCGCACCGTGCAGGTTGGTATGGTGTCGGGTGGGACGTTACTAAGGTCGCGGCGCGGATGGTGGATCGCGGCGCGCGTAAAATAAATAGATATATATGTAAATGCGTACCCGAACGACTGCACGAAGGGCCCCCCGCCGTCAGGTGGACTGCGGTGGATCAATTGCCTCGGCCGGTGCGGTTGGGTACAGCCGCTCCTGGGCCTCGTCGACGACCCAGTCAAACCCGGCGGCCACGCCCTCGCCGGTGCGCGCCGACGACCGCAGCAGCCGCACGTGGTGCTGCCGCAGCGCGTCGAGCGCCAGCAGCTCGCGGACCTGCGCCTCGACGGCCGCCGCCGCGGCCGGCGCGACCGCGTCGACCTTGTTCACGAACACGAGGAGGCTCGCGCCCAGCAGCCGGCTCTCGGCGAGCGTCGCGTGCAGCTCGCGCCGCAGCTCGTCGAGACGGCCCAGCGCCGTCGCGTCGACGACCCACACGAGCGCGTCGGTTTTCTCGAAATAGTTCTGCCAGAACGGCCGCAGCGACTTCTGCCCGCCCACATCCCAGATGTCGAGCAGGAACCCGCGGCGCTCATGCGTGTGGATCGCGAACCCGACCGTCGGGCTGACCTCGCTCAAATCCTCGCCGAGCAGCTGCTTGACGATGGTCGTCTTGCCGGCATTGTCGAGCCCGAGCACTAGCACGCGGACCTGCCGGTCGCGCAGCTTCTGTTTCCGAATGACGCTCAGCAGGCCCATGCTCGCTAGGCAGGCAGGTGTGCAGGCTGGGGAAGGCCAGCAGGTTCGGCAGGTTCCCACTTCCCACCTACGGGTACAACGTGACGGCAGAGATTCGAGTTTGGAGTACCAGGCAATGTTACTATGACCTGCTTAAGTTAGCATGCGATTAATATATCTACTCAATATCAGCGCCGTTCTTGCGCTTGATCAGAGCCTTGCGGTCGTTGTCCAGCTTCAGCTCAGTAATGACCAGGTTGCTGGCGGCCAGGTTCAGGGGAACGGACGCGCCCGAAGCCTTCTCCTTGGTGATCTTCTCGACCTGGACGGCGTATTTGAGGCGGTACACCTGGGTGACCTTGCCCTCGCGGCCCTTGTTGGAGCCACGGGCGACAAGGACGGTGTCATCCCTCCGGATGGGGAGAGCGCGCACCTTGTACTTCTCGCGCAGCTCCTTCGACAGGGGCGCCGACATGATAACGCGGCGAACCGACGTGGGCGCGGAGAAGTGGGCCTTCCGCGACTTGCGGCGCGAGCTCGACACCTGACTCGAAACCTTCGACATTGTCGTGTAGTGTATGTGTGGCCCGGTCCTGAAATTTGGTGAGTACCACCCGGGAGCACGCCCAGGCCCCAGAGGCGTAGCCCTAAGCCCTACGAGACTCAGTTGCGGGAGCCCACCCTCAGCGCGCGGGACAGCCGTAAGCTTGGGAGCGATGCCCGTGAGTAAGAGGGAATGATCTCCCGCGGTCGCGCCCGAGGGTCAGGGCTCCCTCAGTACGCTCCGGGGTAGCGTAGAGTAAGGTAGGTAGAGACGGCATGAGAGGAGGCCGTTAACAAAGTGGGCCCGTGGCCCTCTCGAAAATGATCTCTTAGAATACAATTAGAAAGTTGCCAGAATCCAGGCCCGCTGGAAGCTGTTATATACAATTGAGGGGGCTCGCGCGAACGTTCTTGTTCATTTTTGTGCATCAGCGTTATGGCGAAGCCACTCCAAGCGCTGCGACGGCGCGCGGGCATAGGCCACGCGCAGCGGTTTGCCCAGCACTGTGCGGCCCTGCAGATCGCGCAGTGCCGCGGCCGCCGCAGCGGTGTCCACAAACGCAACGTGCGCCTGCCCGCGCATGCGCCGGCCGCCCGCGTTGATCGCGATAATGTGGCCATACGGCGTGAACAGCATGTACAGAGCCATGCGCAGGTCACGCGCACTGATCTTGTCGTTCAAATTGTTGAGATACAGCGTCGCGCTAGGCGGCGCAGCCACCGCTGTCTCCGCGGGAGCCGGCTGGTCTGCCGCGGGCGGCTCGGCACGGGCCGCCGTTTCAGAGGCCGCCACGGGCGCCGCCTCGGTGCGGTTTCCGGAGCCAGCGCCAGCACCCGCGTGCTCGCCCGCTGCGGCCTTGGCCGCCTTGTTCGGCGAGTCCGGCTCGGGCGCCGCCTTGCGCTTCCTGGCCATCCACGCTGGGGGTTAGTCAGGGGAGGTGGACAAGCCGGCAGCGGTCCCAAGCGCTGCGTCGCGCGCGTCAGCGTGGCCGGTTGGGCGAGCGCACACGCGCAGCCCACCACCCTCCACACCTGCGCCCCGCATTCGCGCAATGTCGGCAAGCAGCATCCACAGCCGGCTGCGGGCGCTGGAGGGCGACGCGGACAGGCTCTTGTCGCAGTACTCGGGCCTGATCGCCTCGCCCGGCACGGCGTCGTCCGCCCCGGACGACCTGGCAACGAACCTGGCGACACGCACGGCCGACATCGACGAGCTCGAGCGGCTCGCGGCGGCGCCCGGCGCGGCGCCTGCGACGGCCCACCAGGCGCAGCGCCACCGCGAGATTCTGGACGAGCACCGCGCCACGTCGCGCCGCCTCGCTGACGCGCTGGCCCAGGAGCGCAACCGGCACAACCTGCTCCACAACGTCCGCGCGGACATTGCCGCCCACCGCGCGCGCACGGCGCAGGGCTCCGCCGACGACTACTTCCTCGACGAGCGCGGCCGCGTGGAGAACTCAAACGCCATGGCCGACCGTCTGCTGGCCGAGGCCTACGAGACGCGCGCCGACTTTGCCCACCAGCAGCAGACGCTCGCCAACGTGCAGCGCCGCATCTGGAGCGTGTTTAGCCGCGTGCCCGGCATCAATGCAGTCATTTCGAAGATCAACAGCCGCCAGAAGCGCAACAGCCTCGTCCTGGCGGGCGTCATCGTGCTCGGCATCATCTTTTTGTTTTTCTTCCACTAGACAGCACCCGGACGAGACCTACTCGGCTCAAGCAAACTGAGTGGGCCGGCGCAGGCTCAAAAGCTCGCCAAAGTAGAAGCGCGGATGCAGCAGGCGCCGCTGCGGCGTGAAGCGTGCTGCCAGCAGCACGGCGTCAAGCACGCAATCGCTGACGCCGACGCCGCGCCCCGTGGCCATGCCGGCAAAGGCCAGCCGGTTGCCGAAGGCCGCCGCCGCGCGCGAATGGATCGCCTGCACGCGCTCGCTGTGTCCGACCTCGTACTGCGGGATGCTGTCCGTCTGCAGCGTCACGGCCGTCGTCGCGCGGCTCCGGTCGAAGGGGCCCAGCAAGGCCTCGAGCCCATTGAGCGCGCTCTCGGCCGCCTCAGCGGCCGTCGGGGGCGCCGCGGGGTCCCACAAATCGCCGCCCAGCATGACAGTCATTGTGGACCCTGGCGCGGCGTCTGCGCCCGCCGCTCGCCGCACAGAGGAGTCGAAGACGACCCCGAGCAGCCCATCAGTGTTCCACGCATCCTCGCTCTTGGGCACGAGCACCCCGAACCAGTCCTTGGCGACCGGCTCGGGCGTATGTACATTCACCACAGCCAGGTTGGCGTAGTTAATAGAGCCAAGCAGTTTTTTCAGTTGTGCGTCCTGCACCATCGAAGGACGCGCCTGCGTCGCCACAACCGTGTTGGCATCGAATGGCCGCGACTCGCCATCTTTGTGCACATCCAGGACAACCTTGTCCTGCCCAAGGCGCATATCCCGGACCTCGCTGTCAAGATGAAAGTGCACGTTGCGCTTGGATTCGAGATCCGCGGCAAGCGCGCGCGGCAATGCCTCGATGCCATCCTTCAGGCCCATAAGGCTGTACTTTGTGGAGTCCACAGACGCGCCCACCGGTGGCTTGCCCGTCGGCGCCACAAGCGCCGCATATAGCAGCGGATATACTGTCTTTGAGTACTTTTCAAGGTAGCTCATTGCGCCTGTTAACGCCGACGATAGGATGCCCACGTCCTGCGTACGCTCCAGATAGTACAGCTTGTTAAAGCGCGCCACAGAGCGCGCACTGAGCTTGGCCGAGTCGCCCGCGTAGATACCGCGCATGATTGCTGAGACGAAACGCGTGTTGAAGCCCGCGCCGAAGCGGCGCGTAATGAAATCCGCGACGCTCTCGTCGTCGATGGCTCGGTCGCGTCGTGGCCGCCGCGGCTCACGCAGCAGTGCACCACGCAGGCCTGCGAGCATTGGATGCGATGTCAGAAACTTCAAGGCGCCGCGAAAGCCGCTGGGGAGCTCGACGATCTTGCCGTTGTACACCAGCCCCTTGGTGTTGGTCGGCGACGCTCTGGGCACGCCCACCAGCTGGTCCGAGCCAAGCTCGGCGAGAATCTCGCCCAGCACGCGGGTTCCCACATGCGACGGCAGCAGCGTGCGCGGCCCCGACTCGAAGAGCACTCCGGGCGCCACCTCATTGCTGCGCATCCACCCGCCGACGCGGTCATCGCGCTCGAAAATATGAATGTGGAGGTCGGGGCGCGCGCGCTGCAGCACCCACGCCAGCACGAGCCCCGAAACACCGGCACCGACGATCGCTAGCGACTGGCCCCTTTGAAGGTCCTCGAGACCCACCATGTCGGCCTCCGTATCGGGCGACACAGAGTCCCAGCCAAACACCTCGTCGGCCTCCTGGTCACCGCTCAGAAACATTTTGTGCGGTTCTACGGCCGCGGCAGATCCATCAGCGGCCTCGGCGACGACGGCGGGGCCAGCGGCCGCGGTCGCGCGCTTAGGTTTCTCATTGAGCACATCGCGCATTGTCGCCTCGGCGCGCTTCATAAACCGCTCAAAGAACGATCCGGACAGTTTGGCCCGCTGCGCCACCGGCATCACGAGCTTGCGTGCAATGTAAAGGTCGTCGGGCGGCGGCTCGACCAAGAACAGCGCGCGCCAGTTCGGATCGTCGACCTTGTCACGAGGCAGCACGCGCCCGGCCAGCGTCGACCGCCCCAGCATACCATCCGTCAGCGGCTTTTGCAGCGCCGCCGGCGTTCGCGCGAGGCGCAGCGCGCGCGCCGTACTAAAATTTCTCATGGCGCACGTGAGGCTCATGGCGCGCACGTGAGGCTGCTCAGCATGCGCGGCGCCCCGGCTCGCGATCCTAGGGCGCGGGTTGGGAGATCTGCACGCCTCGGCAAGGCGGCGGGTGCCATCTGCCCCCACACTCCAGCCCCAGCTCCAGCTCCAGCTAATGGTTACTATGAATTGAGAGGGTGCGTCGTTGAGTCGCAATCTATAAGGCGCCGCAGCGCGTCGCGGGGGCCGCGCGCGGAGCTGTTGAATTAAGGTGGGGCGCACCAGTGCGCCGCTTTTTAGAACATGCCCTGAACCGATCCGTCGTCCTCGACCTCGATGTTCATGTAGCCCGGCAAGGTGGGCAGACCCGGGATCGTCATGATCTCCGCGGCCAGTGCGTAGAGGTAGCCCGCGCCGGTCGAGACCTTGATGTCGCGGATTGGCATTGTGAAGCCCTGAGGGACGCCACGCAGCTTCGGGTCGTGCGACAGGGAGTATTGCGTTTTGGCAATGCAGATCGGCAGGTGGCCGTAGCCCTGCGCGGTGTACTCGGCAAGCTTCTTCTGTGCGAGCTCGCTGAGTTCAACGCCCGCGGCGCCGTACATCTTCTGCGCAATCGTGTTGAGCTTCTCCTCGGCCGTGGAGTCCAGGTCGTACAGGAACTTGAACTCACCCTCGGCCGGCGGCTTGGCGGTCGCCTCCATGACCGACTCGGCGAGCGCGAGGGCGCCGCGGCCTCCCTGCTCCCAGTGCTTGGATACAACTGCGTCGAATGCCCCCGCGGCCAGCGCCGCCTTGCGAATAACCTCGTGCTCCTTCGTGGTGTCGTACTTGAAGTTGTTGATGGCAACAATCACGGGGCGGCCAAACTGGCGTGCGTTCGCAATCTGCTTAGCCAAGTTCGCCGTGCCGCGCTCAACGAGTTCAAGGTTCTCCTCAAGGTACTCACTCGGCAGCGGCATACCGGGGCGAACCTCGGGGCCGCCGCCGTGCAGTTTGAGAGCGCGAACCGTCGCAACGATCACGACGCAGTCGGGGACGAGACCCGACGAGCGACACTTGATATCGAAGAAGCGCTCACCGCCCATCGTGAAGTCGAACCCAGCCTCAGTGATCACGTAGCCCGGCTCGGGTTTGAGGCTGTCCGTGCCAGTGAGCTTGAGCGCGATTTTGTCGGCCAAAACGGAGCTCGCACCAATTGAGATGTTGGCGAAGGGCCCAGCGTGTACAAGTACAGGCGTGCCTTCAAGCGACTGCATCAAGTTCGGCTGTAACGCGTCCTTCATCAATGCAGCCATGGCGCCAGCCACGCCCAGGTCGTCCGCAGTGATGGGCGTGCCGTCTTGAGCGGTGCCCACCGTGATGTTGGCAAGACGCGTGCGCATGTCGGGCAGACTCGACGTCAGCGCGAGGATCGCCATGCACTCGGACGCAACCGAGATGTCGAAGCCGGTCTTGCGAGTCAGGCCCTTTTCGGCCGGACCCTCGCCGACGGTTATGCCACGCAGATGACGATCGTTGCAGTCGACGACGCGCTTCCAAGTAATCGAATCAAGATCAAAATCGAGACGCACGAGCTTGCGCACCTGCTCCTCCGTGAGCTCCTCGAGAGGCACGGCGGGCAAACCCATCTTCTTCCAGCGGCGCTGGAGCACCTTGTTGAGCTTGCCCTTGGGCGCAAGACGCTTGAGCAGCGACTTGTCGCCCTGCGTCTGCTCGTGGAAGATGCGCGTGTCAATGGCGGCCGCAAGCAGGTTATTGGCCGCCGAGATTGCGTGGATGTCACCGGTGATGTGTAGGTTGAACTCATCCATGGGCACGACCTGGGCGTAGCCACCGCCGGCCGCGCCGCCCTTGACACCAAACGTCGGCCCCATCGAGGGCTGGCGCAGCGTCGCAACTGTTGTCTTACCAAGGTGCCCGAACGCCTGGGTCAGGCCCATTGTGGTGGTGGACTTGCCCTCGCCCAGCGGGGTCGGCGTGATGCCCGCGACGAGCACATACTTGCCGTCGGCGCGGTCCGCGAGCGTATCAAGCAACGAAAGGCTGACCTTGCCCTTGTAGCGGCCATATGGCTCGTAGTCGCCGTGGTTCAGGTCAAGCTCCTCAGCCACGCGCGTAATAGGCTTGGGCGTCACGCTGCGCGAGATCTCAATGTCGGAGGGCACCGGATTGCGAAACTCGACCGGCGTCAGCTCGACCTCGTTCTTGGAACGGTGTGCATAATAGTGGTGCGCTGCCTGGACAACGTTGTGCATCAACATGGCGACAGTCATGGGACCAACGCCGCCGGGCACAGGTGTATACCACCCCGCACGCGATTCTACGGCGGGGTCGACATCGCCGATAAGCCGCGTGCCGGACTTTTTAGAGGAGTCGGGCACAATGTTGATGCCCACGTCAATGACAGCAGCACCTTCCTTGATCCAGTCGGGCTTGACAAAATGCGGGATACCTACGGCGGCGACCACCACGTCAGCCTCCCGAACAATCGATGGCAGGTCGACGGTGTGACGATGGCAGATTGTCACCGTGGCGTCGGCCTTGCGCAGCAGGTACGATACAGGGTTACCAACAATGTCCGAGCGGCCGATAACGACCGCGCGCTTGCCGGGGAGCTCGACGCCGGCCTCTGCCAGCAGATGCATCACGCCGGCGGGCGTGCAAGGAACAAAGAATGGGTTGCCCTTGCGCTTGGCGAGTTCGCCAATGTTGTGCGGCGTGAACCCGTCAACGTCCTTGGTGGGCGCAACGAGCGACGTGATCCGGTCCTCGTGCAGGTGCCCTGGCAGCGGCATCTGGACAAGAATGCCGTGCACGCTGTTGTCGTCATTCAGACGCTCGATTGTCTGCAAGAGCGTGCCCTCGGGCACATCCTCGGGCAGGCGCCAGATCTTGCAACCGATGCCGGCCTTCTCAGCCGCCTTGAGTTTGGCGTTGACGTACGTTGTCGAGTCCGGGCGCGAGCCAACCTGCACAATCGCAAGGTGCGGAGCGAACCCAGAGATCTCGCTCGTGCGCGTCTTGACAATGTCGTCCTGGACCTTTTGGCGCAGCTGCTGCGCAATCAGCTTGCCGTTGAGGATGTGCACGCGCCGCAGACCCAGCAGGGCAGAGCGGGCCGCCAGGCGTGCCGGCGCGCACGCTGGCTGCAGCCTCAGCATCCGCGCGAGCATTGCTGAAAAAATGTGGAAACGCGACCAGCCGAGCGCAGATCACTCCAGGAACAAGGCCCTGTTTTTTTCAGCCCGGGATCAGCGAAAACCCTGCCCAGGCCCTGTGACTCAGGACTTTTGGAAGGGCGCTGCTGCACGCGAGGTGGGCACCCGATTCGGTTACGCAGCTTGGGACCGCCCAGCTCCAAGAGTCATCGCTCCGGCCTTCGCGAGGCTTGGCTTGGGCTGCCTGGCCTGAGCGCTAGTCGGCTGCCTAATCAGCCGATCCGCGACGCGCGTGCACCCACGCGTATCAACGCCTGGCATGCCCAAACACCAGCCGGGGCCGGGCGCCGAGAACGAGCCTGGGCGCGCCGACCGCGGTCTAGCGACTGGGCCA
Source organism: Wickerhamiella kazuoi (assembly GCA_030555755.1). Classification (NCBI taxonomy): domain Eukaryota; kingdom Fungi; phylum Ascomycota; class Dipodascomycetes; order Dipodascales; family Trichomonascaceae; genus Wickerhamiella; species Wickerhamiella kazuoi. The sequence goes on along the minus strand of JANIVI010000165.1, from coordinate 3,404 downwards.
TACAAATTGCCCTACAGCTCAGCTGCGCCACGTGTGGCGGCGTCGCCCTCGTCCTCGTGGCGGCTGCCCTTTCAGGTGCGTTCCCCAAACCGGCCGCCGCAATCTCAAACAAACAGCGGCACTGCGAGCCCGCGTATGCCGCGCTTTTCGCGCACGGCCGAGGCGCGCCCGCTTGTCCCCGCCGCGCGTCGCTATCCCGCGGGCTCGCTCTGCAGTTACTTGCAGGGCCAGCACGCGTTCCTGGCCACCGGCTTTGCTGACTCTGCTACGCCATCTCCAGCTCCGACTGAGCTGGAGCCGTTGAGCAGTCAAGCCTCCGTCGGCACGCTCGACGGCAGGCGCGTGCTCGTCCTACGGCCCAGTGGTACCAGTCGCGGTCGCTTCTACCAGTACACAGAGGGCGTCCTGGTCGAGCTTTAGCGCCGCAGCCTTGCTTGGTGCGCTCGGTGTGCTTGAAGTCGGTTTTCATAACTTATTTATCCATTGCATTTTTATTCCGCTCTCAATGGCTTGGACTCGCCACGAACCCCCTCTAGGTGGCCCAGCCAGCGTCTGCTGCGCGAGCTAAACAACGACCGCAGCTTACGGACTTCGGGAGCTGACATGACCTCCGAGGCGAGGAGAGCAAGCAAGCCGGGCGCCGCGGATGCGCCCGGCGGACCGCCGCCTGAGGACGCGACGGCGTCGACAGCGACTCCGCGACGTCAATTGGCACCGCGGAGCCCCGTCGCGCAGACCCTGCTCAGCAGCACGCTCGCCGGCGTGACGGCGTCGCTCGTCGAGTCGTACTGCACATACCCGCTTGAATACCTCAAAACGCGCGAGCAGATTGCGCTGCGCCCGCTCGGGATGGCGCACCGGTTCAACATCCCGAACCTGCGCTCCGTGTTCTACGCGGGCAGCTCCGCGTTCGCGCTAGGCAACGCAACCAAGGCCGTCGTGCGCTTCAATGTGTACAACTGGGCGACCAAGTTCATGGTCGAACGGGACGGCACGGCGTCGGCGCCGCAAATCGTCGTGGCGGGTTGGTCGAGCGTGTAGCGCGGGCGGTTGGCGTCGATGCGGCGCGCATCGCTCGTGTCGCCGCGGCCAAGCGCACGCGACAGCTTCTTGGCGAAAATCTTGTGGTCGCGGAACTTGGCCAGCAGCGGCTCGTGCAGCAGGTACTGGATATCCTTGCGATTGTACGCCGTGATCGGTTTGGTCGAGCCCTTGGTGAGCTTGCTCTTGGACTTGCCCGTGATTTCACGGGGGTACACGCCCTTGAGGATGCACAGGCGGCGGAAGTCCGCCAGCGTCACCTGCAGATGGCGGACCGCCTGCGTGCGCGTGACGTAGTCTGTCTTGGGCGCCTTTTTCGTGTTGGTCTTCATTTTCCGGCGATTGAAGCGCCTCTAAGTTCGTATGTGACCTGCACTTGTTCCGGGTCCGGAGCAGAGAGAGATAAAAGCTTATGGATTACCCAATATTTTTTTTTCAACCTGGGCGCGGCAGCTGGGGTGGGAGCCGCTCAGGATGGGAGGAACGGTGGGCTTGGGCAAGGCCCGGCGGACGCGCGCCACAAAGACATTTGTAACAGCCACCGGCCCACAGCCAAAGTGCATCACGTGATTATTGGACGCGAACCGCCTCGATCGAGTCCTGGCCGCGGAAGAGCGACAGCACGCCGCCCCGGAAAGACCAATTGTACTTGTGGCGGCCGGCAGCACCCTCAATTGTGCGGCCCTCATCGATAAATTTTAGCGCTGTGACCTCCGCACCTCCTGGCGGCGGATCCAGCGTGAGTGTTTTGTTTGTCGCGAACTCAAAAACAGTCGCAAACCCGGGCCCGCCCTGCGCGACAACGACAAGCCTCTGCTTTTCTTTGTTAAATATCAGGCGGTCCGGATAGGTACTGCGGAGGCGGGCCAAGATGTCTCGCGCAAGTTTAATACCTGCCTGCGTTTTGTTCAGCGTGTGCACAACAAACCGCACCGCGTCCAAGAACGTCTCATCCACAGGCGTGATCAAGTTTGCATCGAACGCGTGACCCAACAGCTCAAGTGCCAGCAGAATATGGTCAGCATTGTGGTCCGTCTCGGCTTGCAGTGCTCTGACGAAGCCCGCACGGTCGGCATCGGCAACGCTCTCCGAGTAGCGGCGAATTGGGCCTTTCAGGGTGTAGAGGTCGCACAACGCCGAGAACGGAATTTTATAAAGCTCCGGGTGCACTGTGAGCACACGCAGAGCCACGAGCTGCTCGTTAGCGGGGCCCCCAACGATGCGGCGGAGCACCGCCTTGAGCCACGGGCCCACGTCGGCGTCCGGGTACGCCGCGCCGAGGACTTCCACAGCGTGCAGGCCGCCCGAGTTCATCAGGCTTGCCACGCGCTCCGACTGCCAGACATTCTGCAGCACTTTCCGCGCGCCATCGTAGACTGAAGACCGCGGATACGCGCTGGCGAGCAACACGAATTCTTCGACGGCTTCGGGCCGGTCGGCCGCGCGCAGCCGATCCACTAGGGGCCCTGTGTCGCCGCCCGCGGCGGCCACAAGGGACGCCAGCGCCGGCAGCATTGCCGCACTGGCCTCCGAATTGCGTGTGTCCACAAGCGCAACTGTCGAGCCGTCGAAGAGCGCGGCCGACACGCCAACGTCGTGGCCCTCGTTGGCCGTGACCATCCTGGCAGTGAGATCGACGACGGCGTAGGCGCGCGGCGTGCGCGCTGATGTGTTGGGGAACGCCTGGCGCGGGCGCGCCGGCTGCGTCGTGCGCTCGAGCGTCTCGAGATCCCACGAAACATGTACGCCGTTTGCCAGGCGCGCGACCAAGACCTGTCCGACGAGCTCGACGTCCGCGAGTGGCTTGTCGTAGGGCACGAGCTGCTTTTCGCCGTTTGGCCGCAGCACGGCCGCGGTGTTGAGCGACCACGCCACCACGGCGCCGTCTGCCGCTTCGCCCGGCGCCGGGCCCGCGACGCGGAGCTCGCGGATGGGCTGCGCGGCGAGCGCATGCGTCGCCTCGAGCGCGCCGTTTTTGTAAACTTCGAGGCTGCCGCTAGCGAGGCCGGCGTAGACGGTCTCTCCCTCAAACGCGAGAGCCGTGATCTCGGAGGAGGCCGTGTGCAGCGCCTGGAACGCGACGCGCGCGCCATCGACCTCGAGCTGGCCGAGCTCGCGGCCGTGGGCGAGCCAGCGACCGTCGGGCGACGAGATCCAGCCAGCCGCTGCGACCTTGGCCAGCGTCGTCGGCGTGCCCCAGTCGGCGGCCTCGCTCGCCTCGGCCGGAAGCCAGTACAGCGTCAGATCGTCAAGCAGCACGGCGGGGCGGTCGTCAATGACGAATAGGTCGACGAGCTGCGCCGGGTCATCTTGATGCTCGATTACACACTTGCACCCTTTGCCAAATGGCCAACGCAGAGAGA